>JBBBWG010009557.1:22505-38139 GCA_037176905.1 Azolla pinnata | reverse complement strand
GAGTACACCCTGCCAAACTGTGGATCCTCTGGACTCGTTACTCCTATCTAGATCTGGAAGTTCTGGAGGGTTCTTTGGAGAACTTTGACAATTAGATGACTTGATAGACTGAATTCTAGGATGGCAAATAGGGCGCAGGTCTTTAAACTTTTCATTGGGAGTAGAGGACGAGTCAATTGTTGATTGAATCTTACAGGATGTTCCTGTTCACGGGAACAACTTTATAACAGTCTTCCCTAGATTTTTCACCTAATATTAGGATGTTTTTGTTCATGCGTATAATCATTGCCAAACCTTGAGTACGTAACGTATTATCCATAAACCTTCTTTTGAGTCTAGGCACATTTCACAAAGTGCTCCATTGATGTATACGAGTTGATTTCCTCCATCAGGTACTACATCGTTTGATTGTCTAGCTTTTTATTCTATGAGAAAAGCTTTCCGTTTATCTAACGTGGCATCTAACCTGTGCATCATAGCTGTGATACTATGTGGTGTTAATAGATCACTGTAGAGTGATTGAGTGCTATAGCTTTTCTCACATTTACCCTAGCGAGCCAATCCCTTTTTTTGTGTACCTGCATATGTGTAATCATGTATATACATGTATCTACAAACTCCAGTTAATGCTTTCTTGAGACCATTTTGTACAATTTCGCTCAATGGTGTTTTGTTATTGGTTTCAGAGAGCTCGTGTATAAGCCTATAGTTCAAGGTAAACTATTCCATTCAAATTGTCCTATAATGGAAAAGTTGTGCCATCTTCAATCTCAAAGACTCATCATGTTTTGGTGTATGATAACTCATTGCAGCATGTGGTCACATTTTCTGCTTTTGGTGCACGTATCAAGCAATGAATGTACAAAAGGAATCTCATTGCCCCATATGTAGGCGGCCTTATATGTACTTTCCAAGGGTTTGTGAGCTGCTTCATTTTGCACTAGGAAAAGCTCTTCCAAAAGAATACCAAAGGCGTGGACAAGATATTCAACGTAAGCTTCCGTGTTTGTTTATCTGTATTCTTTCAGAATTCTTCTCAAAATGACATCCATTTGACAATGCCTTTGAAAATGCCACAGTTTTTTCTGAATATGAAAAAAATGCCATGTGTTGGGTAGTCTCATGTAGTTTGATGCTTATTTGATCTTTTCTCAAGGCATGGAAGAGCAGAGGGAAGTGTATTCACCTCAGCTAGAGCTGAAGCATACTTGGAGTCCACGTCCGGTGGAAGGAAGCTGTATGCAAAATGTAATTTCCACACCTACACCTCGAGGAGGTTCGGATTGCTTCAGCAGCAGCAATACTGTCCGAGAATCGTTGTTAATCCCTGAAGGTGTCAATAAGGAAGCCCCGTCACTATCAGAAGAGAGTATGGACTGCAACTCAAGGGATATATCCTCTGCACAAAGCTCATTGACTGTGGATGACTTTTCATGCTTATTATGTCATCGTTTAGTTTGTCACCCGGTTGTATTAAATTGTGGTGAAGGTAAATTCGGATGAACTTTTCTTCGTGATTTGCTAAATACTAAGTACATCCATTTTTCTTTAAGGAAAAATCGATATGAATTTGTTGCTTTTGCTGTGACTGTCAAACCAGTTTTTTGTGCATCATGCTTGAAGATGTCAAAAAGCGCAGGCCTTCAGTGCCCATCATGTGCGAATATTCACCCCCAAGGGTTGGTTCGTATATGCGTAGAACTACATGCATACCTGGAGTTCCTTTTTCCTGTTGAATATGCGAAGAGAAAGGAGGAAACAATCCTTCAGAATGCGATAGTCACGATTCAGCTAGATGATCGTAAGTTTTTCTCGTTTCTCCTTTATTACGATCAGTGCTGTTGATATTGTAAGCATATCCTTTGATAAACTTGGAGTTCAAAAAAAGGAAATGCTTTTGCTACAACAATGGGAAATAAACCCAACTTTTCATTCATGCTGGAAATATTGAAGCTGAAAGATGTAAAAGCACACTGGGGCCTTTCATTAAACTAAACTTTTCATTTATATTGGAGATGTTGATGCTTAGATATTGGATATAAATGCTGTTTATCTGATGAACACATCCTTACAGGAGACGTAAACAATTCGGATGCCAGTCTGGAAGGCCATCTTCATGAAGGTGTTGGATGTGATGGATGTGGGGTAAGCGAACAAAGACAAAACAATCGTTTTTTCATTATTTTGTGTTTTCTTCACATATAGGGGATTAATCACAGCTTGGGTGTAGAAGTTGGATTGGAAATCTTGGAAAGTGTATAGATGTGCCAATTTTAGATTTCAAACTTTCTGGGATTTGTGTATAGCTGTATCCCATCAAAGGCAGTCGTTACCAGTGTAAAGATTGCAAGGACAAGATTGGCTTTGATCTTTGCGGAGCTTGCTACACGAAAGGCGGAGATTTCTTGGGGAGGTTCAATCAACATCATAAGTCGAGCCACCAGATGGTTGAGTTGAATGGAAGATGTATACCATTCAACATGCAAAATGGGTCGATTCAACAGCGGAGACGTAATCGAGAGCAGCAGAGGCGAGAACAGCTGGCAATCCGTGACGACTTTGATGAATACATCAACAGTTTTGTGGGATGACGATGAAACAATTTCGACGGTTTCTTCTTGTTGTATTCTATAGCACAGACACAAGCAGTATGGTACGTTGTTGACATCGACTCCTGTCCTGTAAAGATTCTTTGCTTACAGCGTTTTGTTTTTCTACACATTCTGGTTCCAAATTCTTCACGGTAGACGGTTATAACTACCATGATTGCTGTAGCATTTGGTGATGTTACACCCCAAAGTTGCTTTTATAGGACCACTATGAATGCTGGGTGGTGAGAGATACTTACTTGCTACAAACCTGAACCTCAACTTTCTTGCTCAACATTTGGAAGCACTTGATGGTGATAGGTAGGTATATATATATATAGTCATATATATATATACTTGTGGGGTTTTGATGCTGAAATGTTAGGTATATCTATATCTATCTCTATCTCTATCTCTATCTCTATCTATCTATCTATACCTGTGGGGTTTCTATGCTGAAATGTTTGCATATATATGATATATATGCCTTGGAACCTACCTATTGATAGATGATGATGGCTGGTTGCCAGCAATGAAATTATGCTTCCATAATGCTTTGCTTAGAGCTGCAAAATGAGCAGGCAGGTTCCATCACAGTGCTTGCTTGGTAACTGGTTTTGACTAGTGTCATTTCAAGTGGGCACCATTCATTCATTCATTCATTCATTCATTCATTCACCTCCAAATGGAAGCAAAAGATTGATTGAAGCTTGGTTGTGTTGCTTTTAGAGGAATTTGGAAAAACAATGGTGTGAAAAGGCAAAAAAGATCCATTTCAAAAGTGAAGAGTTGTAGTGATCTTGGCTTGACTCCATGAAAAATGGAAGCTCTTGATGATGGCTAGTTTTTTTGGAAGGTGTCATTGTGGTTCAGCCATGCATTGTAGCATTGGATGGAGAATATGTTGAAAATGTGAAGAGAAGTGGAGAAGCTCACAGTGTGTAAAAAAAAAACGATGGCGTAGCACTATTCGCATTACGCAGAACGATCAGGTGAAATTTTGGCTTGAAACGGAAACAATCGCGTGAAGTTTTTGGCCTCGAATAGAGCGGAAATTTCTGGCTTGAAACAGAACAATCACGCAAAATTTTTTGCCTCGAACGATCTGGCATTTCGTGTGTAATTGCGTTTTGTATTGGTTTTTTTGGCAACTTACAAGGGAACCTGGAGGAATTAATTGTATGAGTAAGTAGATTAATTCAGGTACTAGCAAAACAATTTTCTTCTGCTGATTGAAGCAGATCTAGACATATACCTGCACAAACAGCAGAATCAGAACAAGCGTTACGGAATATCCTAGAGGAAGTGGGACAGTTTCTGACATCGATGAGAAGGAACACCGTGATTGACAATTATTAAGCGGGCCGTTACTGATCGTTTTCGAGTCGCTCATCGACGTACAATCGACTTGTTTCCTGGAGGTTATCCTTCGCATCATGTTTCTCTGTTGTTTTTCTCGCAGTAATTTTTCGGCAGAGGGCAACAGTTTGCACACTTGAAGACCAAACTCTTGAAAGAAAGTTTGCTTTCAAGCACAAACCAGCAGAATCAGCGGGCGCCGAAAGCCTCTGCTCGATAAGAGAACGGAAACGAAAAAACCGAGATCAATCGTCAAGGTCCCAGCGCCCGATTCTGACCTTTGATGGCCCCGACATTCTGGGATCGATTTTCCTCCGCAATCCGCCGCATAATTATCTCTCTGTTGAACGAAACGTGACTCGCTTCTCTTACGATGATGCATTCCCGTACGATTTGCCGATGATTGGCGGGAATCTGTGCATGATCTGCATCAAGAAAAGAAGCTCTAAAAAAATTACGATCCGAACCTTTGTTCCATCGAATGCAGATCCGCCGAAGACTTTGAGAAAAGCCTGGGCTCTATCCATAAATGGGGTTGACTCTACAAATAGAGAGAAAATTCCAGGCAACACAGCGTATTTTAATCGAGGAGGATTAAGGCGCGTGATGCATTGTCGTATTTTAATCGATCCGATGAACAAGCATCGGATTATGGCGCGAGGGGCACGGGATCTTTTCCGAATTCGCTCTGCTAACGCAGACCACCGTCAGAACACATCTCGGTTGATGTCGATCGATTGTTGTAACGACAGAATCGTTAGATTTGCCACGATTGGATCGAATCATTCACGCAATCGGGCGCTCGAATCATTGTATAGATAGCAAGGGCGCAATCAGGCGCTCGGATCATTCGCGCCGCGACAGACTCGTTCGATTTGCCGCGATTGGATCGAGCGAGGGCGATTAATTATTAGGCACCACACGACGGATCGCTCCGTTGTTCGGATTTCTCGCGATCGGATGTTTGCGAAAGGGTGATTAATTAGGCAGAAAGGGTGATTAGGAAAACTAACCACTCGCTTAATTACTGCTAATTCGCTCTGCTGACGCAGGCCATCATCAGAACACATCTCGCTCGATCAATCGAGCAAATGTAATAAGGCGATTAAATCGAGCGAATGTAATAAGGCGATTAAATCGAGCGAATGTAATAAGGCGATTAAATCGAGCGAATGTAATAAGGCGATTAATTAGGCACACCCAGTTTGATCGATCCCTTCCTCATTGTATATATATAGCAAGGGCGCAATCAGGCGCTCGAATCGTTCACTTAACGACAGACTCGTCAGATCCTCGCGATTGGATCGAGCGAGGGTAATTAATCGGGCGCACTAATCACGCGCTTAATTACCGCTGATGCTTGGCTCGTTGTTCAGATTCTCGCGATCGGATCGTTGCAAAGGGTAATTAATTAATTAGGCAGCAAGGGTGATTAGGCACACTAATCACGCGCCTAATTACGGCTGATTCTTGGCGAAGAGGGCTAATAATGAAGAAGAAGAAGAAGAAAGAAGAAAGAAGAAGAAGAAAGAAGAAGGAAGAAGAAGAAAAATAGAAGAAGAAAAATTTAACCTCCTTCTTCTTCGTCTTCTATTTTCTTCTTCTTCTTCCTTCTTCTTCTTCTTCTTCTTTCTTCTTTCTTCTTCTTTCTTTTTCTGCAGCCGCCATCGCCATCGCCATCGCCATCGCCATCGCCACCACCTTCCTTCTTCCTCCTCCTCCATGTCTGTGCTGCCCATACACAGCAAGCCCTTCCCTGCTTCTTCTTCTTCTTCTTCTTCTGCTGCTGCTGCTGCTTCTGCTCCTGCTTCTTCTCCTTCCCGAGAGGTCTCGGTTGGCCTCCGCCTCTCCATTGCAGGCCCCCCGATCCTCAGCCTGCCGCCGCCGTCGCCATCGCCATCGCCATCGCCATCGCCAGGTGCCGGCTCGCAGATCTGCCTCGGCGGCGCGGAGAAAGCTGAGGAGGCGGCGGCGGCGGCGGAGGCGGCGGCCGCAGCTTCTTCGTCAGACGCTTCGGGAAGCCACAACCGCCACGGCTCGGGCTCCATCTGTCAGGTCAGGAATCTCTCTCCCAAACCTCGTTCAGGCTCGGGCACAGGCTCGGGAACGGGAACGGGAACGGGAACAGGCTCGGCAACGGGAACATGCTCGGGAACGGGAACGGGAACGGGAACGAGCTCGGGAACGGGAACGGGAACAAGCTCGGCGACGGGAACGGGGACGGTAACGGGAACAGGCTCGGGAACGGGAACGGGAACGGGAACAGGAACAAGCTCGGGAACGGGGACGGGAACGGGAACAAGCTCGGGAACGGGAACAAGCTCGGGAACGGGAACAGGCTCGGGAGCGGGAACAGGCTCGGGAACGGGAACGGGAACGGGAACGGGTACGGGAACGGGAACGGGAACGGGCTCGGGAGCGGGAACAGGCTCGGGAGCGGGAACAGGCGCGGGAACGGGAACGGGAACGGGAACGGGAACGGGAACGGGAACGGGAACGGGAACAGGCTCGGGAACGGGTACGGGAACGGGAAAAGGCTCGGGAACGGGCACGGGAACAGGCTCGGGAACGGGAACGGGAACAGGCTCGGGAACGGGAACGGGAACGGGAACAGGCTCGGGAACGGGTACGGGAACGGGAACAGGCTCGGGAACGGGAACGGGAACAGGCTCGGGAACGGGAACGGGAACAGGCTCGGGAACGGGAAAGGGAACAGGCTCGGGAACGGGAACAAGCTCGGGAACGGGAACAGGTTCGGGAACGGGAACAAGCTCGGGAACGGGAACAAGCTCAGGAACGGGAACGGGAACGGGAACGGGAACGGGCTCGGAAACGGGAACAGGGACGGGAACAGGCTCGACAACGCGCTCCGGCTCGGGCTCCGGCCATGGCTTCTTCTTGGAGGAGCCTGAGCAGCGCGTCGTCTTCGTCGCGGACCCTGATCGGACCTCGGAGCTCCATCGCTCCATCGCTCCGATCTCCGGCAACAGCGTCCGCACCAGCAAGTACACGCTCCTCTCCTTCCTCCCGCGCTCCCTGTTCGAGCAGTTCCGCAGGCTCGCCTACCTCTACTTCCTCGCCCTCCTCTGCCTGAACCAGATCCCTCAGCTCGCCGTCTTCACACGCTATGCCTCCGCCCTCCCCCTCGCCTTCGTCCTCCTCCTCACCGCCATCAAGGACGCCTACGAGGACTGGCGCAGGCACAGGTCTGATCGCCGCGAGAATCGGCGCCTGGCTATGGTGCTCGATCCGCGGGGCCGCTGCTTCTCCCCCACGCCATGGAAGCAGATCCGCGTCGGGGACGTGGTCAAGGTCCGAGCCCTCGAGAGCATCCCCTCCGACCTCCTCCTGCTCCAGACCAGCGATCCCCACGGAGCTGCCTTCGTTCAGACCATCAATCTCGACGGCGAATCGAATCTCAAGACGAGATTCGCTCGCCTCGAAACCTCTGCCCTTCTCCTCGACGCAAGCTCCTCCTCCTCCTCCTCGCATTCCTCGTCGACCCCTCGCCATCAGCATCAGCATCAGCATCACCGTCTCCGTCATGGCTCCTCCGTCTCCTCCGCTCGAGTGATCTGCGAGAAGCCCAACCGGAACATCTACGGTTTCGCCGCTTACCTGGAGATCGATAGCAAGCGGTTCCCCCTCGGGCCCACCAATCTGATCCTTCGGGGCTGCGAGCTGAAGAACACTTTGTGGGCCATCGGAGTCGTGGTGTATGCCGGCCAAGAGACCAAGGTCATGCTCAACAGCGTCGGAGCTCAATCGAAGCGGAGCAGGCTCGAATCGAACATGAACCGAGAGACGCTGTGGTTATCGGCAGTTCTTCTCGGATGCTGTCTCGTGTCGGGTCTTGGAATGGGCCTTTGGCTCAACGCCCACCATGGCAGGTTGCTCCAAATTCCATACTATGGGAAGACTAACGACAGCTACTATGGCTATTATGGTACCATCGGAGAAGCTTTGCTTGCATTCTTGAGCAGTCTGATATCGTTCCAGATCATGATACCCATCTCCTTGTACATCTCGATGGAGCTGGTTCGCCTCGGCCAATCGTACTTCATGATCCACGATGTGGAGATGTATCACAGTGAGACGGACACAAGGCTCCAATGCAGGGATCTTAGCATCAATGAGGATCTAGGTCAAGTCAAGTATGTGTTCTCGGATAAGACTGGGACCTTGACAGAGAACAAGATGGAGTTTCGGAGGGCTAGTATCTTCGGGGAGGATTACGCCCATGTGGTGAATCGGATCCTGCCAGCAGCCGAGGCTATCGATGGTGTGTTATGTTGTTAGGGTTTCTTTTTTGTAAGTTGCCTTTCGGGGACCTCATGCGTTGCTTGCAACCGATCTTTCCATTTCATCGTGAGTCATGTTTTCGATGATTGTGACGGAACAGAGGAGAAGATTCTTCTCAAGAGAGCAATATCGGAAGAAGGCACGAGAGGAGCCATGGTACGAGATTACTTCCTCACGCTCGCAGCATGTAATACAGTGGTTCCGATCAGGGTGGATGATGATGATGATGTTAACACTACTACATTGAGCTCAGATGATCTGGGTTCAGAGATAGCTGAACTTGGATTGGCCCATGGTTTCTCAATAGAGTATCAGAGCGAATCCCCAGACGAGCAAGCGCTTGTTTCGGCTGCAGCCTCCTATGGATTCCGATTACTGTCGAGGAGTTCAAACTACCTTGTCATCGATGTTCTCGGAGAGACACAAAAGTAAGTAGGAAAGAGAGAGAGAGAGAGAGAGAGAGAGAGAGAGAGAGAGAGAAGAAGTTCTAAGTTTTAGTCTTGAATATCTATGCTTAGTGGCCTTTCATCGTTCATGGTTGGTGATTCGTTTTCCAGCCTTTCTACTAAGGTGTAGTAGATGTGTTACAGGAAAATCCTATCCTATGACTAGTCACAGTAAAAAGCCAGTAAGAGAGAAAAGAAGTTCCAAGTTTTAGTCTTGAATATCTATGCTTAATGGCCTTTCATCCTTCATAGTTGGTGATTTGTTTTCCAGCCTTTCTACTAAGGTGTAGCAGATGTGTTACAGGAAAAACCTATCCTGTGACTAGTCACATTAAAAAGCCAGTAACAATTAACTTACTCATGATACGATTCGGAAAATTTATGGGAAACATATCTCCTTACTATGCCCATAACAACACAAAAGCTAGTAAGCCTTCTTTTTTTTTGTTTAACATTGCTTTCCTTATCTCTTCTTTGAATGGGTACTACTGCTTGTATTCACAACTAGATGCTGTACTCAAATTCAACACCCCATGGCATTTGCTGCAAGAGTATGATCGGGTAGTAAGATATTGTCCTTTTTAAGCCTTCCAAATGGAGTATCTGATTATGTTCTTGCCTCCTTATTGTTATCATGATCGTCCCGATGAGAAAAGGTTTGAAGTTCTAGGTATGCATGAATTCGACAGCAATCGGAAATGTATGTCTGTGGTGCTCAAGTGCCCGGACGGGTCCATCAAGGTTCTCGTGAAAGGAGCAGATAGCACTGTGCTTGACAAGATCAGCACGATAGGAGAGGAGCAGCGATCGAATGTGTTGTTCAACACCCAGCTGCATCTAGCGCAGTATTCTGAGCAAGGGCTCCGGACTCTAGTTGTTGCAGGCCGGCAGCTTAGCAGTGAAGACCGGGAACACTGGCAAAGGCTGTATGGTAGGGCAAATTCATCGCTCATGGATAGGCAAGCTCTCCTTAATGAGGCTGCCCAAGCTGTCGAGAACGATCTCACTCTTCTGGGAGCAACTGGAATCGAGGACAAGCTACAAGTTGGTGTCCCAGAGGCGATTGCAACACTACGTGAGGCAAGGATCAAGGTCTGGGTCTTAACAGGGGACAAGCAAGAGACAGCAATCTCGATCGGGCACTCGTGTGCGCTGCTCACGAGCGAGATGAAGAAGATAATCATCAACGAGAATGAGAAAGGGAAGTGCCTGGATGCCCTTCGGGCCGCAAAAGCCACATATGTTGTACCGAATGAAGATGCAGTGAAGTTTGAGGCGTTGAGTGGCTCCATTGAGTTGGGTTCTTTGGAGAAATGGAGCAGACAGTCTAGCTTACGGTTGCCTGCAGGTCTGGATTCCTTATCCGAAGGTTCTATAAGAAACCAGAGAGAGACAAGGGAATCATTAGGCCTGTCCCGTATGCTTGCACTTGTTATCGATGGAAATAGCCTTGTCCATGCCCTGGAACCAGATCTTGAGCAAGAGGTGCTAATGCTGAACTGCTGCATGTGTTCATTTGTTCTGACTTTATTTTGCAAGAATACGTACTATTTCAGAGATTAAATACAAATATGCATACTTTCATCGGATAGACACATTTTTTGTACACATACACATGACTGACATCGATGCTTTTTTCCTTTGGCAGCTCTTCGATCTTGCGACTGTGTGCCGGGTTGTTGTTTGCTGCCGTGTTGCGCCGTTGCAGAAGGCTGGGATTGTTTCTTTGGTCAAACGAAAATCCAAAGAGATGACATTGGCAATCGGAGATGGTAATGCATGCTCCAGGATGAATTTTACAATGGTATAGAATACAGTGTACGTTTAGGATACTCTTTTTGCTCGGCTGGTTTCCTCATGGATCTGGTTTTGGTTTAGGGGCAAATGATGTTTCAATGATTCAAATGGCGGATGTGGGAGTGGGTATCAGCGGACAAGAAGGTAGGCAGGCCGTGCTAGCATCGGATTTCGCCCTTGGCCAGTTCAGATTTCTAAAGCGGTTGTTGCTGATCCATGGTCGCCTGAATTATCAGAGGCTGGGATCCATGGTGTTGTACAACTTCTACCGTAACGCAGTCTTTGTCATGCTCTTGTTCTGGTAAGGGCTATTCGAAAGAAGAGAAACTTTGTGAGATGAAGCCACATGTCATCATCATTGCGTCTGTGTTTTGGTCAATATTTTTGATTTGCTACTATTCGATTCTCATGTGTCAGGTATATGATATATACAGCATTTTCTACGTCTCCTGCGATAACGCAATGGAGCCTCGTTCTGTACTCCATCATATATACCTCCATTCCAACAATCATCGTAGCGATACTGGACCGAGATCTTGATCCGGCAACATTGTTGAGGCACCCAGCTCTTTATATGGGCGGACAAAATGATGAGAGCTACAACAAAATGCTGTTCTGGTTAACAATGCTTGATACACTTTGGCAAAGTGTGGTCCTTTTCTATGTGCCCTATTTTACCTACAATGGCAGCAATATCGGTATATGGAGTATTGGGAGTGTTTGGACTATATCGGTTGTGGTTCTTGTTAACATTCATCTTGCAATGGATGTCCAACACTTCACTTGGATCACTCACTTAGCTCTCTGGGGATCCATAGCCATCACATATGGCTGTATTGTTGTGCTCGATGTTATCGACGACGAGAATCAAGCTCATTATTGGTATGATCCCCCATCTTCTTCTGTTTTTTCGGCTTTTTTTGTGTGTTTATTTCTCAGCTTACACTTGATCTTTTGCTGTTATCAGCTGTAATTTCTCTCTCTTTCCATTGTTATTGTTTTTTCATGTGATCTGTTGTAGGGTTATCTTCCACGTGGCCTCAAAAGCTTCATATTGGCTCGATATTGTGCTGATAATCGTACTCGCGCTTCTTCCACGCTTTGTTATCAAAGTCGTGAAGCAAACATTCAAGCCATCAGATGCTCAAATCATCCGAGAGAACGAAAATCTTCTGAAACTTGAATTGGAACGTCATCGAGAAAAGAAAACCTTGAAGCCAAGTCATAATAACGACTGTAGTGGTGAGTGTCAATCTGATAGGAGTGATGTATAAAGTTGTGTTACCCAGCAGAAGGCCTCACGGTATATTACGAGTTCCTCTATTATTTAATTTTTGACATTTTTTTGTCCAAATTCGGTGTGGACTGGGTACATATATGGCAATATCAAATGTTAGTCATACTCTGATCATCTGTAGTATGCACATTGCACACAAAAAGATGAACTAGGAAAAACAAGGAAGATCAGCATAGATGGTTTCACAGGCAGGTAAATGAGATGCCATGGTAGTGTATAAAGTGTAGAAAGCTAGTTGTTTATGTTTCGGAATTTTCCGAAATTTTTATGGGATTAATAATTCAAATTTGTGGCCCAAGCCAATTGTAGTCAGTCAAATTCTTGAATGTTTTATTATTATGGATAATGATGAAGACAAATTGTCCAGAACTGTTTTTCCGGCGGTTATTCAGCGCTAACTGCTGTTTTGAACTGTGAATACCTATTGAGACGATCTGATGCTTGAAGTGTTAAGAAGCGGTTAGGTTAAAAGGCTTAAATTTTGCATGAACATTACAGAGGTTCATTGTTTTACATGTATGAAAATCCACTTGATGCTTCAAGGAGGTAAGAACATGGGCTCCCCAAAACATAATCCTATGTTTCAAATGCCTGTTTCCTTGGGACATATTACCAGCAAAATATGCAAGATCGAATGCTTGGATTATTACCAGCAAAATATGCAAAGCTTGAATGTTGGATTATTACCAGCGCTTCATGGCATAGCATTGTAGCTGATCTAGTGTGACAATGCCAACCAAAGCTTTGGGATTGCTGATTTTAAACTGTTTTATTCGTGATTTCATCAATTTGGTTGGGGACTTTGAAAAACATGATATATTTTACTTCGGAAAGGATGATAAAATTGATACATGTACACACGAATGAATATGTATTGTGTCTGTGTATGCACATGCGGTAGAAAGTAGGTTAAATGTCAGAAACACATGTTCAAATGTTGCCTTTTTTTTTCATGCTCAGTGGAAAGAATTGACCAATTCAATCTCTCTTAAGAAAAATAGCCCTGCAGTGTGTTTGATTTACAATTATGATTTGGAATGCACATGCAATTTGGAAGAAAAACGGATCCATTAATCAAAATCATTAGAGGGAAGAAAAGCAGAACCATTGATCAGGAAAGGTACTTCTCCAGCTTCTCGACTTCGTCGGTGCTTCCGACATACAGCGGTACTCTCTGATGGACCTGTTGAAATGGAATGCTTCAGTGGCTAGAAACAGAGACACTTGGGATCATACGAGTTCAAGGAGAATACTATATTGAAAGAACAAAGATTAACAGGCAAAATCGGAAGGGGCATGTTTAAATGGAATGTTTCAGTGGCTAGACAAAGGGTATGAGCGTGTTCAAGGAGAATGCAATGATAAAAATGAGCAAAATCAGAGCGGACCGGTTTAATGGAATGCATCAGTGTCTAATTTGCAGGAACAAAACAAAACAATAACAAAGCAAAGTCGAAGCAAAGTTGTCTAAATGGAGTATATGCCACACAAATGCATTTTGCAGGATCATGTTCAAAAAGAACGTTATGGAACAAAGAAAGATAACATTACAAGCCAAAAATCAGAGCAAAGATAGCAATCCAAAAAGCATGCTTGAATAGAATATGCATCAGTTCACTAGACAAAGGGCATTAGCAAGATAATGTTCAAGAAGAATGATCACTAGACAAACAGTTCCATCGTCAGATGGAACTGTTTAAATGGATATGCTAGACAAATGCTATAGATAAAATCAGAGTGGAACTGTTTAAATGGAATATGCTAGACAAATGCATTTATATGCAGGATCATGTTCCAGAAAGAATGTTATCGAAACAAAGACAAATGTATATAGCAAAACAAACATCGGAGGTGAAGACGCGTAGACCAGACAGAAAGGCACTTTTTTTGGCAAAGGGATCATGTTCAAAGAGGGAATGCATTATCATAATGGAAGAAAATCAGAGTGGACCTGTTTTGAATGGAATATGCTAGGCAAATGCATATTTATTTGCAGGATCACGTTCCAGAAAGAATGTTATGGAAACAAACAAAGACAAATGTATATAGCAAAACAAACATCGGGGGTGGAGACGCATTTGCAGGATCACGTTCCAGAAAGAATGTTATGGAAACAAACAAAGACAAATGTATATAGCAAAACAAACATCGGGGGATCACGTTCCAGAAAGAATGTTATGGAAACAAACAGAGACAAGTGTATATAGCAAAACAAACATCGGAGGATCACGTTCCAGAAAGAATGTTATGGAAGCAAACAAAGACAAATGCATATAGCAAAACAAACATCGGAGGTGGAGAGCAGACAGAAAGGCACTTTTCTTTTCTTTTTTCGGGAAACCATGGTGCGAAGAGGGAACGCATGAACCACAATGGAAGAAAACAGGGAGACGACGACGAGCAAGACGATGATTTCGGCAAGGAAAAAAGGGGGGCAGGAGTGGACTGAGACCTGCTCAGGCTGGATGTCGAGGATGCGGCGGTAGCCATCGGAGCCCTTGCCACCGGCCTGCTCAGCGAGGAAGCTCATGGGGGCACACTCGTAGAGAAGGCGGAGCTTCCCATTCCTGCTCTTCTTGTCGGGGGGGTAGCCATAGATGCCGCCGTAGAGCAGGGTGCGGTGGAAGTCCCCGACCAGGCTCCCAATGTACCTCGCCGAGTAGGGCTTCCCCGAGGGGCCCGGGACCTTGAGATCGTCGATGTACTTCCTGAGCTTCTCGTCCCAGAGCTGGTAGTTCCCTTCGTTGAACGAGTAGATCGCCCCGGCCTTCGGCACCTTGATGTCGTCGTGCGACAGGATGAACTCCCCCAGCAGCGGATCGAGCGTGAACCCGTACACGCCCTCGCCCACGCTCAGCACCAGTATGATCGAGCTCGAGTACATGCAGTAGCCCGCCGCCAGCAGGTTCGAACCCGGCTGGCACACGTTCACGATGCACTTCTGGGCTTGCTGGTCCAATACCTGCTCTAACCACGCATATCCGTGAGATCGGCACGCTTTGGTGATTAGTCTTGGTCCACTACCTGCTCTACCACGCATATCCATGAGATCGACACGCTTTGGCGATTCGTCTTATGTATACATAAGAGAACTGCTTGTAATAGTAGTAGTAGCAGTGGTAGTAGTTGCAGCAGCTACTAATAGTAGTTGTTGTTGTTGCAGCAGTACTGCTAGTACTAGTAGTAGGTACTAGTAGTAGTAGTGATAGTGGTAACAGCTAAACATATGCCTAAATCTTCTACACCCTGATTCTTTCTATCTAATCCATTGTGGGATATGCTACGATGGGGGGGCGATGGGTGAGATGATGCCTTATGTTCTCTACTCAGAATGAATGGATGAATCGTCGATGAGCTGAATTAGGGGTTTCTCCTCTTTGGGCCAGCGGTTAGAAAACCCATTCATTGGCAAATGGGGCAAAAGCAAACCCTCGGAATCAAATCCTAAATCCATTCAGTGGCAAATTGGGCGTAGAACCCCTAAAAACCAAACCCTAAACCCATTCATTGACTAAGATGGGGGGGTGAAGAGAACCCTCGAAAAGAACCCGTAAACCCATTCATTGGCAAATGGCGCGAAAGGGAAAACCCTAAAATAAATCCATTCACTGGCAAATGGGGCAAAAGACAACCCTAGAAAACAGATCCTACACCCATTCATTCGCAAACGGGGCGAAAAGAACGTTAAATCCATGCATCGCCAAATGGGGGCGAAAAGGAGAGAACCCTAAAAGAACAAACAAACAAAACACCCCAGAGAAATCGAAATCCATCGATTCCACTTACATTGTCGCCGTCGCGATTCACAAGGCACAAACCCATTCATCAGCAAACGGGGCGAAAGG
>JBBBWG010009546.1:0-22755 GCA_037176905.1 Azolla pinnata | reverse complement strand
TAGGGTTAGGGTTAGGGTTAGGGTTAGGGTTAGGGTTAGGGTTAGGGTTAGGGTTAGGGTTAGGGTTAGGGTTAGGGAATCTAACTTAGAAACGCAAAGAAGGGAGAATATTTTCAGGAAAAAAATAAGAGAAAAAACGCGTTTCTTCTTCTTCTTCTTCTTCTTCTTCCTTCTTCCTTCTTCTTCTGACTTGGCCGTCCATAGCTTCGAAATCCCTGTTTTCTTCCCCTGTTTTCATCGCCATCGCCATCGCCATCAAGCTTCTCTCTCTCTCTCTCTCTCTCTCTCTGTCTGCGTCTGACCTGCTTGTTCATATCGACCTCCTCTTCCGCCGCCATAGCTTCCAGCAATTTGCCCGCTCTCATCGCTTGCAGGAAATAAGCACCTGTCTGTAGCTTTTCGCCCATCATCCGAGCTCGCCATAGCCACTCCCGAAGGCAAAGAAGAAGCGCAGCAGCAGCAGGAGGAGCGGAAGAAGAAGAAGAAGAAGAAGAAGAAGAAGAAGAAGCAAAGAAGAAGAAGAAAAGAAGAAGCAAAGAAGAAGAAACAGCAGCAGCAGAAGAAGAAGAAGAAGGGGGAGGAGGAGGAGGAGGAGGAGGAGGAGGAGGAATTGAAGATAATCCGTGGCTTCTGGCCATGGCAGAACCGGAGGATCCCGTGGTTCTTCTCTCTGCTGCGCCCGATGCTGCTGCAGGCGCCGCCTCTGCTTCTGGCGATGGCGTAGCTCTGGATCCGTGCCCGCACAGCTTCCATGGCTTCCTTCATCCACTCGCCGTGCCCCGCTCTGCGTTGGCCCACGACGCGTCTTCTTCTTCTTCTTCTTCTTCTTCTGCTGCTGCTGCTGCTTCCTCCTCCTCCTCCTCCTCCTGGATGCGCCCGTTGAATCGGTTAGTTTCTTCCTTTTACGACTTCGTCTTTGCAGATGGTCGCCTGAGGCGTCGTGCAGAGGTCCGCAATCCTTCTGTCAGCAACTCGGTCGCAGAAGAAAGGGAAGATGCAGAAGCAGAAGATGAAGTGAAGGATGATGAAGAAGAAGAAGAAGTAGGGCAAGAACAAGAATCAGATGAGCAAGCAGACGGAGAAGGAGAACGCGGAGAACAAGAACCAGAAACAGAAGGACAAGAAGAACATGAAGATGAAACCGAGAGAGGATCAGGATCAGCAGAAGAAGAAGAAGAAGAAGGAGAAGAAGAAGAAGGAGAAGGAGAAGGAGAAGGAGAAGGAGAAGGAGAAGGAGAAGAAGGAGCAGAAGAAGAAGCAGATGCAGAAGCAGAAGACTACTACTACGATGAAGATACTGTTGATTATGTGATCGATTCTCGGAACAGCAGCATCCACGCCATAGTCGAGGAGCTCTTGATGCTGTACTTCAACCAAGGATCGCATGGGGAAGACGAGGAGGAGGAGGAGGATTCTGTGGAAAGATCGTCGGATTCTGCGGAAAGATCGTCGGATTCTGCGGAAAGATCGTCGGATTCTGCGGAAAGATCGTCGGATTCTGCGGAAAGATCGTCGGATTCTGCGGAAAGGTCGTCGGATTCTGCGGAAAGATCGTCGGATTCTGCAGAAAGATCGTCGCATTCTGCAGAAAGATCATCGGATGGATCTGCCATAGCTGGCCTCTTCGGTATCAGGAATGGAAGGAGAACGAGATTGGGAGCTCGAATCATCGACGAACAGACGGGGATCTCTGAGCAGGTTAACCTAACTGTGTCTGAGCACTATACTTACGATGATCTGGTGAGGCATCTCGCGATCCTCGGCTCTGCCCTTGAGCTCTTCATGGTGCAGCAACAGTCGAATGCTCTTCACGATGGCAGATCTCTGCATTCGGGATCCCGGCCTGCTTCCAAAGCTTCCATCGATGCTCTCCATACCTACAGATTCAGCACTAAAAGAGGAGGAGGAGGAGGAGGAGGAGGAGGTTCGATCGATATGGTTGATGACAAGCTTGCTAACAGCAGCAGCGATGGAGTTAAGGGACATGACGATTGCGGTGTTGATGATGATGGTGATGGTGATGGTGATGATTCTGCGGAGGCGGTTTGCTGCGTAATCTGCAGAGATGAATTCAAAGATGGGCATGAGGTGAAGGAGATGCCTTGCAAGCATTTCTTCCACTCGCAGTGCATACTTCCATGGCTGAAGCTCCATAGCTCTTGCCCCTTATGCCGGCAGGATGTCCATATGTCTTCTCCGTCTTCGACCTTATCTGCGATTCCTTCTTCTTCTTCGTCTTTGTCTTCTACCTCAGAAGATGGTGATGAAGAAGGCATTGATGAATCTGAGCAGGTTTTCGGGAGGGAAGATCAGAGCGTGACCGATGTAGATGCGCGAGATCATCCTCGCGACGAGGATATGCAGACCGTTCTCGAATTGGTATCTGGCGATGGCCTTAGAGTGCAGGTCTCCTTTGTATTCCTCAATGATGGCATCAACCAGTTATCCAACGAAGAAGAAGAAGAGGAAGAAGAAGAGGAGGAGGAAGAAGAAGAGGAGGAGGAAGAAGAAGAAGAAGAAGATGAAGGAACATTGCAATTCCATGAAGAAAGTGGTAATGCCTGCAGCAATGGTGGTACTAGCGCTTCGGAGTTGACTGTAGGATCAATTGCTCATGGCCAAGAAGAAGAAGAAGAAGAAGAAGAAGAAGAAGAAGAAGAAGAAGAAGAAGAAGAAAAAGAAGAAGATGCTGATGATGATGGTGCTGAAGAAGAAGAAGAAGAGGAAATGATACGATGGTGCTATGGGATCGAATACTGAGGAAATGATACGATCTTGACCGAAGCAAGGATGGCAATAACATGTTGCCCCCGGTTGCAATTGAATGGGTATTGAGACAAGCAGCGGAAGAAGCAGAAGAAGAGATTGCTCAACATGTTGAAGGCAAAAATTCCATGGCCATGGGAGCTGCAAACAGCGTTTGCAAATGCCGGCTGATTCCTCTAGCTATGGTGCAAAATCTCTGCCAATAATGTGATTGCTACGAAAGCACAGGGATAAGATAGGAATCGATCGAGAACCGCAGCAATAATACCCCCCTGGGATTGAGATTCAGATTGAGATTCAGATTGTTGGTGCTGGATCAGGAGAGAGCTCTTCTTTCATCTTCTTCGTCTTCTGTCGCAGCCCATACATATTCTTTGTTGATAACACACACACACACACACACACACTAGAAGATGGTACTGTGTATACTATCTGTTGCAGTTAGAATGCTCGAAGAAATCAATCATGTCTTTGATGTAATGGATGGATTGATTCAGAAGCAGCATGTGAACATAATCCAGACAAAACCACACACACACACACACACACACACACAGGCTGGTGTAATGTGTGTGTATATATATATATATATGTGAATGTTTGTAAACAATTCAATAATCGTTGTGATCGGAGCTTTGCAGTCTCTTCTGTGATCCTCTGCCATTGTTGGTAGATCTTGTTGCTAAGAATCATGGATCAGTTCAATTGTTGGTTGGTTGTGTTGGTGAGAGTCATTGATTAGTTCACAATTGTTGGTTGGTCTTGTTGCCAAGAATCGCTGCTCAATTCTCGATTATTGGTAGATTTTGTTGCCGAGAATCACTGATCGGTTCACGGCTGTTGGTAGAGTTTGTTTGCCGAGAATCGCTGAGCAGTTCACGGTCGTTGGTAGATTTTGTTGCTAGGAATCACTGAGCAATTCACAATTGTTGGTAGAGTTTGCTGCAAAGAATCACTGAATAGTAACTTCACAATTGCTGGTAGGATTTGCTGCTAAGATATTGATCAGTTCACAATTGTGGGTAGATTCTGTTGCTACTCGATAAGATGATCATATATCTATACATGGATTGATCATATAGCTTTGCAATTCCTCTCAGATTTTTATTCAAGCCCAAGCTCTCTTTGAACATAGAAAAACAAATTCTAAATACAAGGCAAAATCAGCACATAGTTCAACTCATGGAGGTTCCATTAAAAGCACTGCAATTCGGATTGGTCAAAGGGTACGTTGAGTGTGTGCATAGATTGGTGGGCATATATGACCTAAAATCAATTGCCTGATCGATTAGTTAGGTGCGAAAACCATTATGTCGAGTGGTGGTAAGTTCTTCAACAAGGTCGATTAACAACGTCGAATCGAGTAACGAAATAGGGGCTTGTAAGTTGATAATCTCAACCATGATACTCAAAGCTTATGGTTCCAGATATAACGATTCCAAAGTGATTATATTTTAAGATTGGGGGGGTTACATATTAATTGCTAAGGAGGAAATGGCCGGATACATGTGTGGATTAGGTTTCCGCAAATCAATCAATTCGATTCTCAAAGCATCAACTTTCTTTAATCGAGCCGAAATCGTTTGAAATTGTGCTCAAGCATTATACTGCTGATTTCTGTTTAACTAGGTAATTAAGGATTAAAATATACAAGTAACACTTGTAAATCTGAGTTGCCTTTTGAATTTAACCACCTCTTCAATTATAATTTCTTTTCTCCTAAATCAACTTAATGCATGACTCTGGTTTACCATCTCTTTAATTAGCTTTTAAGGACCCATGAAGTTAACCATCTCTTCGATTAATTATATCATAAATCAACTTAATGTCTTTTAACCATGAATTCAATTATGTATCATAAATTGAGCTCAATTTGTTGGCTTCATTTGACCATCTCTTTGATTATTTATCATGCAATGAGCTCTGATACCGGGCTTAATTTGAATTGAGCTTTGATGCCTGGCTTTATTTAATCATCGCTTTAATTATGACCAATTAAAATCGATGCCCTAACCTCTTTGATTATTTACTCGCAAATTAAGCTTTGATGCTTGGCTTCATTTGATCATCTTTTTCACGATTCTTCGTAATCGGATCATCAATTTGACCTCGATACGAGGATTAATTCGACCATCTCTGTAATTATAATGATCATTTATTGAACTCGATACGCTGGCTTAATTCAACCATCTCTTTGATGATTTGTTTAACGATTTGTCATAAATTCTGAACTTGGTAACACAACAACAACAGCTATTCATCTTATAATTTACAAAAGCTGCAGATCTTTGATAAACCTGCCGTCGATTATTGAGATTATTGTATTGCTTACATTATACATACACATCAATATATACACATCAATACACACACACACACACAAATCATTCATTCAGCAGCTGACATGATGATTCATGAATCATCATTGATGGGTTGATTTGTTCAGGCACAAACTGATGATTTGATAATACAGAGGAAATGGAATGGATCAGTGGAATGGGCTGAGCTGCCGCTGAAGAAGAAGAAGAAGATTGAAGAAGCAGATTGGAGAAGAAGAAGAAGATTGAAGAAGAAGATTGAAGAAGACGATTGAAGAAGAAGAAGAAGAAGATTGAAGAAAGAGATTAAAAAAGAAGATTAAAGAAGAAGAAGATGATTGAAGAAGAAGAAGAAGAAGATTGAAGAAAGAGATTAAAAAAGAAGATTAAAGAAGAAGAAGATGATGTTGAAGAAGAAGAAGAAGAAGATTGAAGAAGAAGAAGAAGGAGCAGAAGAAGAAGCATGAACAGAGAGAATCCGCACCATAGCCATAGCTGCTTAAGCGAGTTTGCTCAGGCTGCTGCCCAAGCCCATGATGAATTGAGCCTGTTGCCGCGCCATATTCAGCCGAAATTGCTGAAGTCGCTGCTGTTGCATCAAAGCCATAGATGAATTAAGATAGGCTATGGCGACATCTTTCAGTTCTTCCTCTTCCTCTTCTTCTCCTTCTCCTTCTACGCTCCCCGCATAAGCAAGAGAGGCGTCTGCTTCCTCTTCTGCTTCTTCTTCTTCTTCTTCTTCTTCCTCTTCTTCTGCTTCTGCTTCTGCTTCTTGATCTCCCTGTACATCATCCCAAGCGCTCAACCAGGGGGAAGGGGGATAAGCAAGCGAGAGGTCTTCCTCCTCTTGTGCTTCTTGATCTGCTCCTCCTGCAGATCCTCGTCCATGATTCCATGATCTGCTCCAGGGATCGGCAGCCGGAGCATGGCTGCTCGCATCGCCATGAAAACCGAGATATGGATCCGCCTTCTGCAGGTTTCTCATAGCCAGAGACCACGGATTCTCTTCTCCTCCTCCTCCTCCTCCTCCTCCTCCTCCTCCTCCTTTCTTCTTCTTCTTCTTCTTCTGCTGCTTCTTCTGCTGCTGCTGCTGCTTCTGCTGCTTCTTCCCTGAAGGATTTATTTGATGGGCGAGATGCAGATGATCTCTTTCTCTGAAACAGCAGATCTATATAAGCGAAACAGCTCAGACGCAGAGGCGGTGGCGATGGCGACGGCGACGGCGACGGCGACGGCGACGGAAGGAGAAAGAAATGACAGAAAGAACAGAAGAAGACGACGACGAAGAAGAAGAAGAAGAAGAAGAAGAAGAAGAAGAAGAAAATATATATTTCTTTTAGCTCAATGTCTCGCTAACCCTAAAACCGCTCTTGAGAACCCTAAAACCACCATCCTTGGCATCTTCGCTTCTCGCTAACCCTAAACCCGCCTCTTGAGAACCCTAAAATACACCACCCTTGAGCAAGCCTGAAACCGCTCTTGAGAACCCTAAAACCACCCCTCTTGAGCAAGCCTGAAACCGGTCTTTAGAACCCTAAACCCACCATTCTTGGCATCTTTGCTAACCCTAAAACCACCATTCTTGGCATCTTTGCTAACCCTAAAACCACCATTCTTGGCATCTTTGCTAACCCTAAAACCGCTCTTGAGAACCCTAAAACCACCATCCTTCAGCAAGCTTAAAACCGCTCTTAAGAACCCTAAAACCACCATTCTTGAGAACCCTCAAACCACCATTCTTGAGCCAGCCTAAAACCGCTCTTGAGAACCCTAAAACCACCACTCTTGAGCAAGCCTAAAACCACTTCGAGCATCTAAATCCACTCTTGAGAACCCTAAAACCACTTCGAGCATCTAAAACCACTCTTAAGAACCCTAAAACCAATCTCGACCAATGCTCCTGTCTAACCCTAAAACCGCTCTTGAGAACCCTAAAACCAAGCTCGACCAACGCTCCTCTCTAACCCGAAAACTGCTCTTGAGAACCCCTAAAACCACTGCTCTTGAGGACCTACTTGTGAACATCGTTGGTTCTTGCTAACCCTAAAACCGCTCTTCAGAACCCTAAAATCACTCCCAAGAACCCTAAAAAACCACCCTTGAAGCACACTCTTGAGCATTTTTGCTCCTCTCCAACCCTAAAACCACTCTTGAGTGCACTCTTGAGCATTTTTTGGGCCCTACAAACCTCTTGTCTAACCCTAGAACCACTCCATTGCAATTTTACCCCGATATATATAGTTATGGTTCTGTAGTAGTTATGGTTAGGGTTAGGGTTAAGAGTTTAGGATCTAGGGTTTAGGTTTTCCAAGAGCTTGCATAGGAAAGTACTGCCTTTCTTTTTCTCAAAAGGATAAAAAGTCAAATTGTTGACATTCGAGGGCAGTTTGAAAAAGTCAACAAGTAGACTTGGGGGAAGGCAGTTCAGAAAGAAAAGTCAATCGCTTTGCGTCAAGCCAAATACTTGTCTGTATTTTATCCTCCGATCTGTCGATCTGTGAAACCTAAGTTGTGTTTCCGTGTAATCCCTGTTTCTCCGATTCTCCCGTTCACTATTTTTATTGGCCGTTTAGTTGCTTACTATTTTTATTTAGGATATACAAACTGATGTCGTGCCGTATAGCATCGGATCTTTACGTGAGTCGGGTGGTGACTACTGGGGTCTTAGACGAGGAGAGGAAGAGATTGAAGCATAGAAAGATTAAGATGAATGCGATGAGTTATTGTTTAATCTTGATTCCAATGATGATTCCCGATAACTGTTGCTTTTTTTATCATAATCTAATAATTTTATGATTAAGGCTCCAACTAGCCTTGTTTATATAACTGTACAAAAGTTGTGCATGCATTCATGCACGTTAGCTAGCATACGCACATGAGCTTTGTTTTTATAATGTGTTAATGCTTTTAATTTCATTTATGAGATATTAGTGCACTTAAAAACTCGGAGTCCAGTAACGTAAATATATATTAGGGTTTAAGTCTTGCTCAATGCATTTTAGTACTGGTTTATCGATATGTTATTTATCCTCATGTTTTTACTACTTGGTAGGGGTGTACTGTGTATTGGTCTAATGTTTGATTAGTACACTCATTCTGATTATCAATTTGCAGATGATAACTTAAAGAAAGGGTGCAAGCGATCTTGAAGAGTGATAATAAGTGTCGCCAAATTTTGGAAATGAATTGTGACTCACGATCACTAATGATGTTGTCTGGAAGTCTGATGAATGAGATGAGTTTATTGTTTAATCTTGATTCCAATGATGATTGTGGATGATTTTCTTATCATAATCTAATGATTTTATAACCATGGCTTCAATTAGCCTTGTTTATATAGTTGTACAAAAGTTGTGTATGCATTCATACACATTAGCCATGCATGCATTCATGCATATTATTCATGTATGAGTATAAGCTTTGTTTATATGATTTATTGATGGTTTTAATCACATTTATGAGACATTAGTGTAATGAAAAACTCAGAGTCTACTAACATGAAGGTACAAGGTTTAAGTTTTGCCTTGTGCATTTTAGTATTAGTTTATCGATATGTTATAATTTTATCATTTTTTTACTATTTGAAAAGGTTGTACCGTATACAATACGACCTTCGTTTCTCTAAAACCCACACATCCTCCGGTATATGACGAGTTTAAGGAGTTTATCCAATCATATGTCGGCCTAAGATACTCACGGATCATGGTCTTTCATGTTCCAAGGTAATACTATCCTCACCATTACTATCAAATTTAGCTGCTGTGTTTTCGTTGGCGATCACAATTTCTGTTGCTCCCTCTTTAGTCATCTCATTTTTTTGTTTTATTTTTTTTGTTAACCTCTTTTTCTTCCTCAACTACTTTTCCTTTCTATTTGTTCGATATGCTCTTCATGTTCTTCAAAAAATTCTTTCCTTGTACCTTCTTGTTCAATTAGAACTGAATTGAGTAGGTTCCGCCAAAACTCATTTTCTCTTCAAACGGCAGGAGTATTGACAATCTTCTTCCAAGCTCCTTTGTTGATGTTATTGTTGTGGTGGTTGTGGTGGTAGTGGTGTTGCTTGTTGCTGTGGCGATGATGGTTGTTATAGTGTTCTTCATGTTGTTGTGGAGCTCTTTCTTCGAGAAGATTCTTTATATCAGTTTGCGACTCGATGTCGGAAGTTGGAAGCTCAGATGTTGGCCCACATTGATCTAGTTGGACGGCAATAACATCGATCGAACTCGATACACTGGCTTAATTCGACCTCAACAATTTTATCATAAATCTTGAATTTGATAACACAACAACAACAACTATTCATCTTATAATTAAGAAAGGCGGCAGATCTTTGATTACTCTTTCGTCAATTATTGAGATTATTGTATTGCATCCATTATACATACACATCAATCAATCAATCAATCAATCTATATATATATATATATATATATATACACATACACACACACACAAATCATTCATTCAGCAGCTGACCTGATGATTCATGAATCATCATTGATGGGTTGATTTGTTCAGGCACAATCTGATGATTTGATAATACAGAGGAAATGGAATGGAATCAATTGGAATGGGGCTGAGCTGAAGCTGAAGAAGAAGAAGAAGAAGAAGAAGAAGATTGGAGAAGAAGAAGATTGAAGAAGAAGAAGAAGAAGAAGCATGACCAGAGAGAATCCGCACCATAGCCATAGCTAAGCGAGTCTGCTCAGGTAACCAAGCTCAAAATGAATTGAGAGCTTTGCACAGCTTCCCGCGTCATCTCCAGCTGAAGTTGCTGAATTTCGCTGAAGTGAAGTAGGTTCGGCTATGGCGACATGTTGGGGATCATCTTCTTCTCCTTCTCCTTCTCCTTCTCCTTCTCCTTCTCCTTCTCCTTCTCCTTCTCCTCCTCCTCCTCCTTCTACGCTCCCCGAATAAGCAAGAGAGGTATCTTCTTCCTCTTCTTCTTCTTCTTCTTCTTCTTCTTCTTCTTCTTCTGCTGCTACTCCTGCTTCTTCTGCTGTATCTGCTGCTTCTTCTGCTGCTGCTTCTTCCCTGAAAGATTGATTTGATGGGAGAAAGATCTCTTCCTCTAAAACAGGCAGATCTATATAAGCGAAACAGGTCAGACACAGAATCAGAGGCGATGGCGATGGCGATGGAAGGAGAAAGAAATGACAGAAAGAACAGAAGAAGAAGAAGAAGAAGAAGAAGAAGAAGAAGAAAACCTCTCTCTTGCTTGGAAACCCTAAAACCGCTCTTGGGAGCCCTAAAACCGCCACATTGTCAATGTGTCGCTAAACTAAAACCGCTAACCCTAAAACCGCCATTCTTGGCAGCTTCGCTTCTCGCCAACCCTAAAACCGCGCTACAGAACCCTAAAACCACCATGCCTGGCATCTTTGCTTCTCGCTAACCCTAAGACTGCTCTTGAGAACCCTAAAACCACCATCCTTGAGCACCTGAAACCGCTCTTGAGAACCCTAAAACCACAATCTTTAAGCAAGCCTAAAACCGCTCTTGAGAGCCCTAAAACCACTACCCTCGAGCGCATATAAAAACCGCTCTTGAGAACCCTAAACCCGCTACCCTTGAGCAAGCCTAAAACTGCTCTTGAGAACCCTAAAACCACTACCCTTGAGCAACATCTGAAACCCGCTTGTCAGAGCCCTAAAACCACTCTAGAGCATTTTGGGCTCCTCTCAACCCTAAAACCACTCTTGAGAGAAAGTCAACAGGTTTGACTTGAAGAAAAGTCAATCGATTCGATTCAAGCCATCTCTCTCTCTTTGTGTGTATTTGTTTTTCCTTCCAATCTGGTCATGATTTTTCAAGTAAATCGAATCGGGGCCCGAATTCCTGGAACAGTACGACTTTTAGCCAAGACATCAAGTACGTACTGTATTCGCCAGGAAGTCTCATTTCCGTGTAATCTCCCTGCGTTTTCTCGTATTCTTCCGTTCAGTATTTCTATTCACCCGATTATTGCTCAGTATTAATGCTCTGGAATTGAGCTCCCTGCAAAACTTTTTTTTTTCTGTCAACTTTGTTGTGGGGTCTGGGGCCTGGGGCCTGGGCTATACAGCTCCAAATGTATGCGTTCAGAGGGTGGAAAGCACTGGGGGTTCTGGAACCGTGAGTTTTTTGAAAACATCAGGACAATGTATAAACAAACTACCGCCCTGGCCAGAAGCCGCACTGTCCCCAGAAATCGATCCTTCTCCGAATCCTCCATTCGATATTATATCGTCATTAAGCTTTTCGTCCCCAGATCCCTGCCTTGTTTCTTCTCGAATTCCTCTATAAACAACATTGCCTATTTTAGCACTGATTTACATTGTTTCTGTTGTTAACGATGGTGGCAACAATTCTGATCGAACAATCTGGCCCCCATATAGAGCCAGAACAGGCAGAACAGAAGAATACTGTCGAGAAGGATGGAGCTGCTAAGGGGCATGGAGAGGCACTTCGCTATTTCTGACAAGATATTTTTTAAGTCTAGTCTAGAATTATGCTCCCCCCAAAGCGGATTTTCCTTGCCATTAGGAGATCTGGAAACAGAGGTGTTTGGATCAAATATCGTGCAACAAATGGTCATTATTTGTATAGAACTTTCTTTTACTAACGTTAAAATCTTTTGAAGGAGAAAAAAAATATAAACGTCTTTTTTTTCTTTTTTTTCTTTTTTCCAAAATAATATCCTTCCATTAGTTAGTCCAAATTTACATAGCACAAATTATTAGACAAATTGAAGTAAATTTTGGTCAGACTAATAATACTTGGACTTGTCTATGTGATTGGAGGTAGAAACAACCATGTTAGAGGTGTGAAGTTCCAAATTGGTGACTCACCTAGAAGTTGTGAATTTGCCAATGTGCTAGAAATGAAAGTCTTGCATTTCTATCATTTGATTCATGACTTATGAGGTCATCATATTGCCCCTTCAAATATAAACATCTTCGGTATCTGATCGTGACATTGTATTACTGATGATCGATCTCAGTTTATTGAACAAGGAAAAAGAGAAAGAACGAACAAGCACAGAACCGACATAAATCCGAGCGATAGAAAGGAGCGAAAGGTTAGGTTCAACACAATGAATGAAGCGCTTCAGAAACAGGTTTTTCTTCTGTCCGACCTTATCGAACCAGTTTTGAGCAGCTGGCAGAGAGAAAGACAGGGACTCGTAACGATCATCACATGTACTGATCGTGGCAAGTGCGATGATTTGATGATGATGATGATTAAAGCTAACCGACCCTATCACGGGACCTGTAACGATCATCACATGTATTGATCGCAGCATGTGCGATGATTTGACGATGATTATAGTCGTTAAGTGTCGTGAACAACTAACCGATCTGATCGAGCCACGTTGGATTTCGAGTCGGAGCGGACCGATGAAACAGACAACAAGTAACTTGTTCGCAAAGTTCAACGTGCTCCTGTCTGTTTGTTGACTTACTCGGAGCTCGAAACTATATATACGGATCCGCGTATGGATGCGAAAGACAGTACGTGATTTCACATACATACCAGCAACATACATCCATCTATGGATCCATACGCATAAGATACATCCATCCATCATGCATGCATCCATCGATGCATGCATCCATGCATCCATCCACAGCACATACATCCATCCATGGATCCCACGTATATCCTGCACGCATCCATGCATCCATTCATCCATGTTACATGCATGCATCCATCCATCCATAGTACATCCATCCATGGGTAGTATACATACATCCACCCACCCATCCATTCATCCATCTACAGTACATCCATCATACATCCACCCAGCCATCCATCCACGCATAGTACATCCATCTAGCGATAGTATACATACATCCACCCATCCATAGTATACATACATCCATCAATCCACAGCACATGCATCCATTTGTAGCCCACCCATCCATCCACACAGAGCACATGCATCCATCGGTGGTATACATACATCCACACATCCATCCATGCATGCATGCATGCAGTCATATACGTGCATCCACCCATCAACAGTATACATACATCCATCATTTCATCCATGTTGCATGCATCCATCCATCCATCCACAATACATGGATCCATGCATAGTATACATTCATTCACCCACCCATACATCCATCCTCAAAGCACATGCATCCATGGATGGTATATGCATACATCCACCCATCCATCCATGTGCATCCACGCATGCATCCGGTCGTATACATGCATCCACCCATCCATCCATGTGCATGCATGTGCATGCATGCATACATGTGCGTCTGCACCATTTGCTTAAACCTCGTTTACAAAACCGGCCTGTGTTAAGTAGAAAAGCCTGTGCTTTTGCTGCTTCAAATCGAACAGCGAGACCGAGAAACGCCATCGCCCATTTCTCTCCTCCACCTTCTGTTGCTGCTCGGAGCAGCCAGGACAGCATTGGAGCCCCAGGTATGTCAATTTCTTCTGAAATCACACAGGTACCAAAGAGAGAGAGAGAGAGAGAGAGAAATCGAAAGAAAGAAGCGGTATGGAATTCTATCGGTAGATGATGAACTGCCAAGAGAGTTCATGTATGCGAAAGCCCTTTGGAGAGGATGGAAATCCGTGGGGGCTATCTCAAAAACCCATGAAGTGTTCTCGGTTCCATCCGTGGCCCTTTGGAGAGGATGGGAGGCCTGTGGGGGCTTATGTCAAGCCAGTGAAGGTTTTCCGGTTCCATACATGGTCGAGTGATGATGGGAGGATGCGAAGGAATCGCGAGGATTTCACATGCAACATCAGATCTGAGCCAATTTTGTGTCTTTCCCAAGACCGGTGTGTGGTGTTTGCATCGAATTGTCCTCGGCAAGCATCGTGAGCACCGTCATGACCATGATGAGCATGGAATGATGATGATGATGATGATGATGGATTTGATTCTTCTTGCAGGAACCGTCGGCAAAGGCCCTCCTCTATCCTTGCCGAGAGCGAGGAACTACATGACTATGAGCATGGAATGATGATGATGATGATGATGATGATGATGGACTTGATGCTTCTTGCAGGAGCCCTTGGCAGAGGCCCCCCTCTCTCCTTTGCCGAGAGCGAGGATGGTGCCGCTGATGGCGGAGTTCGGCAAGGGCAGCAGCAATGGATACTCGAGCCCATCAGCGGAGGAGAGGCTGGAAGAGATCCGGAAGCTTCTGAACAAGTCGGAAGGGGATGCGCTGAGAGTGGTGGGGGTTGGGGCAGGGGCATGGGGCAGCGTGTTCATCGCGCTTCTGCAAGAAGCCTTCGGATCGATGAGGGAGAAGATCCATGTCCGGATCTGGCGAAGACCAGGGAAAGCTCTCGACCGAGCCTCGGCCCAGACCCTCTTCGAGGTCATCAATGGCCGCGAAGATGTCCTCCGCCGCCTCATCCGCAAATGCGCCTACCTCAAGTATGTCGAAGCGCGGCTTGGCGATCGAATCCTCTACGCAGACGAGATCCTCAGAGATGGCTTCTGCATCAACATGCTCGATACCCCTCTCTGCCCCTTGAAAGTTGTCACCAACTTGCAGGAAGCTGTTTGGGATGCTGATATCGTCATCAACGGCTTGCCCTCCACCGAGACCCGCCCCGTCTTCGAGGAGATCGGGAGGTACTGGAAGGAGCGCCGCTCCAACCCCGTCATCATCTCCCTCGCCAAAGGCGTCGAGACATCGCTGTCACCTGTCCCCCACATCACTACCCCCACGCAGATGATCCACGAGGCTAGTAAGTTTTTCCTCCCCTCCTCCTCGTGTCGAGCAATCTTCCTTCCCGATTCAGCTCAGCCACATGGCATCATTTGTTTCCTAACTCCGATGTTGTGTATGTGAATGGGATCGTTTGTTCCCTAACTCCGATGTTGTGTATGTGGATGGGATCGGCTGTTTCCTAACTCCGATGTTGTGTATGTGAATCAGGTCATTTGTTTCCTAACTCCAACGTTGTGTATGTGAATCAGATCATTTGTTTCCTAACTCGCTGTTGTGTATATAAAAGGCACCGTTTTGTGCTGTGTATATTAAAGGCATCGCTTTGTTTTCTAATTCGGTGTTGTGTATGCAAATGGGATCATTTGTTTCCTAACTTGATGCTGTGCATGTCAAGGAGATCATTTGTTTCCTAGACATATTTTGTATGTAAATGGAATCGTTTTGTTTCCTAGACATCTTTTTTTTGTTGTTGGCGTCCCTTGTTTCCTAACTCAATGTTGTCTATGTAAATGGCATCGTTTTGTTTCCTAAACTCAATGTTATGTATATAAATGGCATCGTTTGCTTCGTTGATATCTTTTCTATGGTCGTACATGCACGTGTGCCTTTGCTAAAAAGAAAGGAAAAAGCTTATTTGTGTTAATGGTGGCATGGGTAGACAGAAGTCTTTTGTGTGTATCAAGGTTTTGTTATCACTAGTTTATCCATGTGTATGTACTTGCCATTGCATGTGCCAATAATGTCAGGGATTGTGTGTGTGTGCGTATACAGGCTTGTAGATATGTACACATGGCATTCTATGCATGGTTTACACGTCGGGAAAGCATGTATGCATGTTGTAAGTACGACAAGGCATCCATTGCTATCCATGCATGCATGCATGCATGTATGTATGCATTGTAGTTTAGAAGAGAAGGATGAGAGTTTCGTCCTCTATGCTTGCATTTATTGTTTCACTTCAACGACATGCAACCCCAGTTTCCTAGCGATGTTTGCTTGTTTCATCAAGATCTTCAAACATATTTCCCAGTGATGTCCTATATGGACAATTCATAGTTCTGTGTAGTCCTCATAAATCTATCAAAATTTCTGTGTTCTTCTTCTCATAAATCTGTCGAAAACTATATGTATATATGTGTGAGTGTATCCATGATCAGCTAGAGTTCCATTTTGCATGTTACAGCAAATGTTCCGCTAGAGAATATCCTGTACCTGGGAGGACCAAACATCGCCTCGGAGATCTATCACCGGGAGTATGCGAATGCACGCATTTGTGGATCTGATAAGTGGAGGAAGCCCCTCGCCAAGTTCCTTCGCCAGCCTCATTTCATCGTCTGGGACAATAGCGATCTTGTGACCCACGAAGTTATGGGTGGGCTCAAGAATGTCTATGCTATTGGTGCAGGTAAATGGGCTAATAGTGCAGGGAAGCCGACCCGAGAACATAAAGAAATAGACATCTTTTCTTTCTTTGTCGGAAAGGCTTTGGTTGGGAGACAGTAGGGCTTGAGCCAGGAGCTATATATTTTGCTCTGTGGTTGGTTTTTCTGTAGGTATGGTTGCGGCTCTGACCAACGAAAGTGCGACGAGCAAAGCGGTGTATTTTGCCCATTGTACCTCGGAGATGATATTCATCACAAATTTGCTATCCGATGAGCCTGAGAAGTTGGCAGGACCCCTGCTTGCGGATACCTACGTCACGTTATTGAAGGGCCGTAATTCATGGTATGGTCATATGCTGGCGAAGGGCGAACTGAGACCAGACATGGGGGTCAATATACAAGGAAAGGGGATGATACAGGTGAAAGAACACTTGCCATATGTATGAATGCACGCGTGTCGTATGTATACATACGTATACCACCATTGTTTTTGTGCTTGTGTTTGTTTGTGTTTTCGATTGTACCAATGCATTCCTATCTTGCTCTTTGCATATCAGGGTGTTTCAGCTGTCGAAGCTTTCTTTGAGGTGTTGAGCCAACCTAGCTTGAGCGTGATGCACCCCGACGAAGAGAAGCTCGTACTTCCGGTGGAACTATGCCCTATTCTGCAGGCGCTTCACAAATTCCTGATTCGAGAGTATGTTCTATCCACCCAGTTTGTCCTTTTAGTTTCTGTTTATCAAGTTCTATATATCAAGCAGTTATTGCAGTTTTTGCTAATCAAGCAGTCAGAATTCCACTGTCATATTAATGTTTAAAAACCTCCGGTGCAGGGAATCGGGGCCTGAAGTGATCTTGCAAGCATTGAGGGATGAATCTCTGTATGATCCCCGCGAGCGGATCGAAGTGACTCGGAATGCCTCCATTTATAAGCCGTCGTTACTGGGAACCTCAAAATCTGGATCTAGAACCGAACTTGTTTCCAGCTCAGTTCAATGAAAAACCCCAAAAGGAGTCTGATTCTTTTAACCAAGATTCTTTGCTAGATGTAGATAGATACAAGGACGCTCTAATATCATTCGACGATGTTGCCACATAGTGATTCATAGATGCTCTCATCATTCTTGCTTCTTTGCTTACAATTTCTGGAGCTTGTTTCTACAGGCATGATAAGCTCAGCGAAATATTAAATGCTATAGAATTGATTGAAGAGTTGAAAACTGATGGTGTGCGAAACACGGTATGGCCCATTCCTATTGACACATCATTCGAACAATTCAATCAAGATTGGGCTCTGAATTGATGTGCAATATTGATTTAGATTTCGTTCTCGAGATCTGAGTTCCAAAATACCCCGAAGGTATGTATGTATACAGCTAAGATAGAGCTCAGCAAAGCTTCACTTCAACAAATGATACAAAGAATGTTACAAACAAATGATTATGGCTTACAGTGATGGTTTCAATATATGTTAACAATAGAACCTTTTGAAGAAGGAAGGAAACCCATGTTTATGTGCGCAAATCAATGAAAACAATGGTTCAATTGACGATGGATGGGCTTTGTGCCCAAAATGTTTGATTAAAAATTGCTAAAATCTCCTGAATCTGGTGGTGCATGCACAGGGATCAAGATCGGGATTGGGGATCAGATTAGAATAGGCCCTTGTATGTATGGATGTAAAAGCTGTATATTTGTATGGGATCGAACACAGATCGGGAAAATGTGACGATCTTGTTTCCAAGGATCAGAAGGCTAACAATAATAATAGTAATACTAGTAATGATAGTAACAACAATAATAATAATATATGCCACGATCGGATCCCGAAGAAGCTAGTTAGTAGTGTCAACACGATCGGATCCCGAAGTAGCTATCGTCAAACACGACCAAAGATCCGGGAAGTAGCTACTCAAGCACAATCAAAGATCCGGGCATCGAACGCGGCGATGAAGAGATCCGGGGAAGGTAGCATCGAACACGACGATGAAGAGATCTCGGGAAGTGTAAGCTCAGATCGTGTTGACGATCAAGGGGGTACGAACCTTGTGGCGGCCGTCAGTCCACGTGAGTGAGCCAAAGGCATAGCCACCATTGGCCTTATTGTAGTTGCCGTCGTTGATCTTGTTGTTGGTCTTGTTGATCTTGTTGTTGATCTTGTTGATCTTGTTGATCTTCTTGTTGATCTTGTTGTTGTTGTTGTCGTCGTCGTTGATCTTGTTGTTGATCTTGTTGGTCTTCTTGTTGATCTTGTTGTTGTTGTTGTTGTCGTCGTTGATCTTGTTGTTGTTGTTATTTATCTTGTTGTTGATCTTGTTGTCGTCGTCGTCGTTGTCATCATCGTCAATGTTGTTGTTGATCTTGTCGTCGTTGTCATCATCATCATCATCATCATCATCATTGTTGTTGTTGTTGTTGTTGTTGTTGTTGTCGTTGTTGATCTTGTTATTGATCTCATTGTTGATCTTGTCGTTGATCTGGTTGCTCATCTTGTCCTCGATCTTGTTGTCGATCTGGTCGTCGATCTGGTTGCTCATCTTGTCCTCGATCTTGTTGTCGATCTGGTCGTCGAACTTGCTGTCGTTGTCGTTGGCGATGGACGGAGGAGATGACGCGAGGGTGAAGCGGAGGGTAAAGGACAGGGTTTGGCCGGAGGCGGAGAAGCGGAGGGCGCGCGGCGAGACGGACGCGTTCACACCCGGCGGCGGGACGAGGACCGGGCGGTACACGCCGACGGGCGGGCCGACGTTGGTGAGCGCGCGGCGGACGATCGCGGGCCGGCGGCGCCGGTGAAGCGGCGCGGGCACCACAATGGCCGGGTAGTTGAGGCCCCGGTAATGTCCGGGCCGGCAGCCGGAGCTGGAGGTGCTGGCTCCCGTGACCAGCCGCAGTGTGGACGCGTCGTAGCCGGCCGCGCACAGGAACGCCGCCACGTCCCCGGGTGTGAAATCGTAGACGAGGCCCGGGCTGTGGGCGCGGCGCGGCCGCACCTGCCCGCCCCCGAGGTCGAACGCGTCCGCCGCCCGGCCGCCCGGCATCGCGCGAATCCGCGAGCCCTCCGTGCTCCTCGTCGTCGCTGCCGCAAAAAGAAAAAAGACGGAAAAACTCCTAAAACCCTAAAAAACACCCTTAAAAAAACCCTAAACCCCCTAAAACCCTCCAAAACCCCCACGGCCGAAGCTCGTCCGTCAACAAGAAGAGAACCAGATAAGAACAAGAAGGCAAGATATGTATTACCAGGAGACTTGGGAGTACAAGGCGCCAAACCCTAAAACCCTAAACCCCTACAAACCCTAAAAACCCGAAACCCCCTAAAACCCTCCAAAACCCCCACGGCCGAAGCTCGTCGACAAGAAGAGAACCAGATAAGAACAAGAAGACAAGATATGTATTACTAGGAGACTTGGGAGTACAAACCCTAAACCCCTAAACCCCTACAAACCCAAAACCCCAAAACCCCTACAAACCCTAAAAACCCTAAAACCCTACAAACCCTAAAACCCTACAAACCCTAAACCCCCTAAAACCCTCCAAAACCCCCACGGCCGACGCTCGTCCGTCAACAAGAAGAGAACCAGATAAGAACATTAAGGCAAGATATGTATTACCAGGAGACTTGGGAGTATAAGGCGCCAAACCCTAAAAACCCTAAACCCCTACAAACCCTAAAAAACCCGAAACCCCATAAAACCCTCCAAAACCCCCATGGCCAAAGCTCGTCGACAAGAAGAGAACCAGATAAGAACAAGAAGACAAGATATGTATTACCAGGAGACTTGGGAGTACAAACCCTAAACCCCTAAAAACCCTAAAAACCCAAAACCCCCACAAACCCTAAAACCCTAAAAACCCTAAACCCTACAAACCCTAAAACCCTCCAAAACCCCCACGGCCAACGCTCGTCGACAACGATGGACTCGAAAGACAGGAAGGAACACGACAACAAAAAAACTAGATAAGAACAAGACGACAAGATATGTATTGCCAGGAGACTTGGGAGTACAAGGCGCCAAACCCTAGCAAAACCCTAACAAAAACCCTAACAGAACCCTGAAAGAAAACCCTGAAACCCTGACCATGGACATATTATTATGCATACCCGTGGTGACGAGCGCCGACTTGATGGCCGCGGGCGTCCACCGCGGGTGCGCCGCCTTGAGCAGCGCCGCGACCCCTGCCACGTGCGGGCACGACATCGACGTGCCCGACACGATGTTGTACGCGAGCCCCGCGCCGCCGCCGCCCATCGGCGACCACGCCGCCAGGATGTTGAGCCCCGGCGCCACGATGTCCGGCTTTCGTTTGTTGTTGTTGTTGTTGTTGTTGATGTTGTTGATGTTGGTGTTGTTGTTGTTGTTGTTGTTGATGTTGTTGATGTTGGTGTTGTTGGTGTTGTTGTTGTTGTTGTTGTTGTTGTTGATGTTGTTGTTGTTGTTGTTGTTGTTGTTGTTGTTGTTGTTTTGTCCGCCCGCCCGAAACAGAACCAAATCATCGATCATAGAAAGATTACAACAACAGCATTGGTTCAGAGCCAGTAGTAGTCGAGGGGTCGCTTCCGTTTCATACCTTGAGGATGTCCGGGCTGATCGAGTTGGGGCCGCGGGACGAGAAGACGGACACCTGCGGCGACGGCCGGGTGCGTAGCCGAGTCACCGCCGGCGAGATGAAGGCCCTCGCCTTCCTGAAACGCACGGCGTTCTTGCTTAGACGGCGCGTGTTCACACTCGCCGTGCTTTCGCCCAGAGCCAATGGGCATTCATCGAGGACTCAGTGCCAGACAATCGGCCGGGAAAAAAATAAATTAAAACAGTAGAAGTATCATGATAGAGGGGACGTAATCCGCCGCCCACGACAAATGTATCGACATCTCTCCTAAGGTACTAGTTCACCTTATATACGACAGTATCGGGTGGTCAAAGTGCCCTCTATCTTGTACTTTCACAGTTTTAATCTATTTTTTGGCCCACTGTTTGATAATAAGTTCTTAACAGGCATATAGATAGATAGGTAGATAGATAGAATCAGATAGAATCAAATAGATAGATACTGGTTACCTGGTGGAGTTGATGTAGGACAGGATCGTGGCGCCGTCTCTGCTCCCGACGATCGCCCCGGGGACGACAAAGTTTACGGCCATGGCACGGTCGAGCTCCGAGATGAGCACCATCCCGACGCCGCCCGCCGCCTTCACGACGCGGCTCTTGCCCAGCTTCGACTCCGACACGTCCTGCGGGTGCTTGCACACCACGATGCGCCCCGCCACCTTGCTCGGGTCAAGCGAGTTGTTGACGCAGTATCTGCGGCCGCAACAACAACAACAACAACAACATGATGAGTAAGTAAGGAAGAAGGAGGAACATTGTTCTCAATATATCGATCCATCCTTCGGCTTTTGTAAGGGTCGTAGGGTTGCACGGCTTTTAGGGTTTCACGGAACCGTTGCCCCCGTGGTCTCTCGCGAAAGACCGAGGAGGAACGTCGTGTTCTAGGACCATAGGTCGTTACGGATCTACATCGTACACCCCGACCCGTACAATTACGACCTACTCCCATTCTCGTACTATTACGGACTATTTCATGATGTCGTAATGTTCCGAACGACACTATGGCACGCCCGTGGGACAGTGCCCTACACGTTGTAACCCAAACAATTTTCCGCCCAAAAACTTTATGCGACGCTGCTCGTTCAGCCGATCAGTCGATCAATCCATCAGGGTTTTAGGGTTTTGGGGTCTTTCAGGGTCTGCTTACTTACTTGGCTTGCTCGGGCTCGAAGGTGGCAGCCGTGGCGTCGCGCGCGTAGACAAGCTCCGCCCCGCCGCGTCTCATCCGCTTGACCGATAACGACTCGCCCTATAGAAAAAGGAAAGAGAAGAAGGAAGAAGAAGATGATGATGAAGCACAGAGGCAGTTCCCGGAGGCGCTCGAGCCCATCGCAGATACCTAGCTAGCTTCCAGATGCGAAGGACGGATCGGGTCGCATTGCAGTGCATCAGATCGCAATCGCAATCGCATCGCATCCGATCGGATCGCATTGCATGGCACTACATTGCATCGATCGGATCGCATGGCATTGCACTGCACTGCATCGATCGGATCGCATGGCATTGCATTGCACTGCATCGATCGGATCGCATTGCATGGCATCGATCGGATCGCATTGCGTGGCATCGATCGGATCGGATCGGATCGATCGGTTCGCATCGCATCGCATCGCATTGCATTGCATTGCATCGATCAGATCGGATCGGATCGAATTGCATCGATCGGATCGCATCGCATCGCATCGCATCGCATCGAGCTGAGGATCGGAATGAGAGCGGTACCCGGAGAGTTGCGGCGCCGGCGAGGGCGACGGAGGACGCGAAGTCGCGGTCGATGGACGACGATCCGACGGTGAGGAGCCAGGGGGCGACGTTGGTGGCGGCGGCGCGCGACGGGCCGTTGTTGCCGACGGAGCCGACGACGGCGGCGCCGGCGGCGAAGGCGTGGAAGGAGCCGACCGAGATCGCGTCGAGGAAGTAGTCGGACTGCGGCGCGTCGGGGCCGAGCGAGAGCGTGAGCACGTCGGCGCCGTCGGCGACCGCGTCG
>JBBBWG010009535.1:0-22786 GCA_037176905.1 Azolla pinnata | reverse complement strand
TATATATATATATATATAGATATATATATATATTCTCTAATTATTAATACTAATTTCATGATATCTACAGCAATTCAACGCAAATCGATCTCAATCTGATTACGATTGTGTCTGAAGTCGTTCCTTATAATTCCTGCAGCTTCAAGCCAACCTCCCAAAATCTGTGAATATGATAAGTTACACAGTTACAGCTCAATAGCCAGAAACGCTTGTACTAACATATAAAGGCCCTCCATTTGACATCAAATTGGCGTTCCTCCACATCACCCGAGTCTCCCTGATTTGCTTGAAGCAATCAGAACTATTGATCACCGCGGTCTCTAGTAAGCTCACCCAATAATTACATGTACTACACTATCATCGATCGCATTCTTTGTTTATTTTCCGTCGCTGGTTTGCTTCTAAATCGATGAAAGCTGGTTAGTTATGGGAGCAAGCTAATATTACAGTGCCGGAATGATTATAAAGGAAAGCGTATTTCTTTCCAAACGTATTTCCTTATCGGGTGGATGATCTAGCAGCTCATGCCCATCCAAATCATGCATTGCAACAAGGAATGCGGGTAACTTAGGAAAGGGTGTTCGGCCTGGTTCTCCATGAGACAGATTGTCCACAACACACTTAGCATGCCCAGCTCTCGACTGATTATCAGAAAAAAAAACCAAAAAAAGCAACAACATATCGCACACACCACGCTACCCAGGAAAAGCCCACAGTTGATCTGATCCTTGAACTCTTGGTAATCGATTAATTCCGCATGAGGAATGATCAAAGGTGGGAATTGTGAGGTCTATCCACATCGACTGGCCGATGGTCCTTACAATTTCACACAAATTTCTGACGCGGATTGATTGAATGTAGGTAAGGTCAATTTGTGCTGCAGATTGTTTCGCCATTTATCTGCATGAATGGCTTAGCTGGTGATATGTCAGCACAGATTCCTGTCGTGCTCTTTTGGCCTGAACTTGCTAAAAGGAGCAGCATGAGGACAAAGTGTACAATCTATCTTTATAACTCACATCATTCATAAACTAGCAAGTGGGAGTCTTCTTCCTACCATTTGCAGGGAATCAGCAAGACACTAGTCCCCGTTTGCACCCAAAAGAAAAACCAGAAACTGCAGAGCTTATAGATAAAAGAAAAAAGATTGGCTACAGTATCATGCCAAGGAAACCAATCACAGTGTATGATGCTTTTGACCGACATGGCAATTTTTTCTTCCCAAGGGATCAGATCAAACCTGACACAGCTCTTCGCTTGGATAAGGGAATGACCCATAACAAAACAACAGATTCGCCAGTGGATGTTGCCCACCATCACGAAAGCGATGGCATGAAAGCAATGGCTTATCCTGAACACCGTGACTGTACAAAATTTCATCTAGCAATAGAAGAATTAGCTCAATAGAATTGTAAATGCTACTCTAGAATGGTAGGTGGGCACTTTGTAAATGGTTAACAGCGGATGGTGATACGTTCATCATCACGTCTCATCTCGCAGAAGAGGTAATCTAGCAAAGTAGCTAATGGATTCGTAAGCACTGCCCCATAATGATGGGTGGGCTCTTCTGTAGATGGCCAACAATGAATGTATCTATCCTTCGTAATAGAAGTGGAGATTCAGCGGTTGAAATACTTTACAGAACACATGAGAATCAAAAGATAATTATATTCTTCTTCAGATTTAATTCGGAAAAACATAGACATGTCACACAACTGTAATTTGTGCTAACACAGCCAGCCACCAAGTGTGACGAAAACAGAAGATTATACAAGAGATTTTTCTTTTTTGCCGCTTAAAACTTGGTTCTCTTTCTTGTTTATGCCGCCTCTTGAAATTGAAAACTCTGATCAGAAAATTGCCAAGTATCTCTTTTCTATAATTGGCTTCTCTGTTGTCATTCCTCGAGGATTGCTGCATCTCATTCCAGGTACTTGTAGTCCCCTGCCACAACCTCTTTGTGGTATCTCGGCTTTCTCGAATAATAGTACAGAAATTGACAAAGGATCTTGTGACATGTTAAGGATGAAAAGGGATGAGCATAAGGAATCTCCCCGCTAAGCAACTTGTTTCCATCCATACGCCATAGAAGCCTAGCTTTTCCTTTCTTCCACCAGGGCCTACCAGCTAAGACTACTACTGATCATAAAAAAACCAACAACTTACTGTTCTGAAAGGATACAAAGAAATCTAGTAGCACGCAAACACCCGCATCCACAAGCCATGGCATGTTTGACTTGATCATCGTCCACTCAGTCGAATTTACGAGAATACTGTTTTAAGGACCAGAATCATGTCTGAGTTAGTAAAATGCGAGCTATGTGATCATAAACAAATCTAGCATGCATATTTATGTATATGAATGTGTTACAGTCTCTTTTTTTTTACCTCCCAACATACGTCGCATTTCCAAGTACAGCAAACGTAAACATCAATGGGTTCAACCCCTGAATTATTAATACCATGCATGAATCATGAGATAAAAAAGCATGTCACACTGTGTAAGCTGTGCCTACTGTTAATAATCAGATGAAATTCGGTTAGAAATCGAGTAGACTAATTACCTCAACTGAACCACGCTTTATCTGCAAAAAAACATCCATATTGTATAATTTAAGCGAGACAGGCAAGTACAAACATGAGCTAACTTGGGAAATGTTAAAGGCTTTTGCACATTACATTGAGGTAGATCTGAGGGAGACGTCCGCCCATGTATATGACAGCCATCGACCATCCACACCATACACCAGTAGTGCCCTCCATCTCATTCACCGCATTAGATGTCTGATACTCAAAACAAGATCACCAGCCACCTATTTCGATTAAAAAACAACATAATACCTCATATGACATAATTCACGCTAATACTTTCACAGTGATGTCATACTTGAAAGAGCTTCCTTCCCAACAAAACCCTGGGGCTCCTGCCTATGGGCATCTCACCACCGTGTAGGTGACCCTTAAGATTTCGGCCAATATTGAGCCCACTGACACACATTGCAAATGTGAAAATCTGCATCGGCGAAGAAAAACAATCAGTTAGGCAAATGCCAAGAGAAAAATAGAGAAAAACATTTCGAACATTGTAGGCATATACCCATTCCAATACTGATAAATACAGGTACTCACTCCTCTGAGGACTGGTGAACTACCAAGAGCTGGGCCAGTAGGGGCAGACCTTGAAGTGGTAATACCAATGGGCATATGAGAGGGGCTGTGGCTAGATTCATCAAGTGAATTGTTCCCTGCATTCAGGAGAGAGTAGATGGTAGTACCATGACCACCCGAACCCCTGGACACTGCAAGATACGAGCCAGCTGTAGGCGTGCGACTGCTTGCGAGAGACCGTGCAGACCTGCATTGACATGGAGTGTGGGTGAGTCCCCCACATCAAACAACTTTATCATTAACTGATCCATTTGTCACCAGACTTCGTCTATATCATTACACGACACAATCATGAGGCAGTAGTACCCAGAGAATGAGGCTGCCAGCTATGGCCCAATCCACATATGTGCTTGTGAAGCACCACATGGATCGGAGCAAAACGTTAATGAATGGCCATTCATACATGTGAAACAACACATGGGACTTGCTGCATCTCTTCAATGTATACAGACACACACGTGTTCAATATCGAGGTTCTGGGAATGTTTGTGTGCGCATTATGTCTTGTGAATCAGATACTTGTTTACCTCTTTAAGTGACAAGTGGTTCAATATTTGGCACATCATGATACAGATATAACCCTCCTGTGCAAGCTAATTCACAAGGAATATAATACTCAAAATGAGGATAAGCCACTTGAGACAAGCAAGAAGTTTTTACGTGTAGTAGCGTCCATCACGTCCTGGTTCAAAAGGCGGTGAGCCACTTCGAGCATATACAATCGGGATGCTAACTTGAGTTGCAAGAAGTGGCGAACCCACACCACCGGCAATTTGTGTAGGCTTGGATGCTTCTTTGGCCTGGTTCAAATTAGAATAAGGTCGCACATTCGTTTCATTGACTGAATCAATAGATTGTTCAGGGAATGCAGCTGTATAACATTTGAAAACCTAATGATAGGTTAGAATGTCTTCTTGCTACCTGAATTTTCTCTGGCTCACGTGCAGGGAATGTGCCATCTATCTGCATATGATCCCTCTCCCATTTGCTGCTCTCCTTCATCTGATTGTCCTGGCCAGCCTTCCTCAGAATGTGACCGTAATAAACAACTTGAGCCACTAAGACCAAAGTAGTAACCGTATATAGCTGCCATAATTTATTGAAGAGAAGCTTTAGAGAGTACGCATGTTTTTCAAGAACTCGCTAATAGTAAGGATTTGAGTTGAGCTCCTGAAGACGATTTACTCAAACGTCCAGGATATGGTAGAGCTATAACCGTAGGAGGGAGTAGGAAAGATTGGTATTTTTTACCAAGGCCATGTAGAACTGTGTGGGGAGCTGCAAAAGAAAAAAGCGCAACCACAAGAAAAGGAGGCAATTCAATACAGATGATTAACACCTATTCTGAGACGAAAGAGTAAGATAATAGCGTATGATTAGGAGCGGATGGAGAATCAAGAAACTACCGTGGAGGGCTCCAGGTAGCAACCGGCGAGGTTAAAAACATCCCTGTGAGAAACAACAAGCAGAAGAAGAGCGGATGTTAGGTAGGGCTTAGCGCTTCAGCATCAAGAAAGGTTAAGGCAAGGGCGAGGATGAGAGGATTAAAGAGTCGGGTGCCCCGATCGAGGAACCATGAATAGGCAAGGCATGATGTTGACGATGATAGAAGAGGAGCTTGCGATACATACCCCACAACCCAGGTGAGGAGGAAGAGGAGAGAGACGCCCTCTGTCGAGCGTTCCCTGAAGTTGGTGATGATCTGGGGAACCTCAGCCACGCCCCAGCAGAAGACGCTGAGGAGGCCCAAGGCAAACGAGGCCTTCTGACGCCGGCTGCAGACGCATGCATGCAGGTACTTCCGAGCCCACTCCAAGCAGGAGGAGTCGCCGCCGGAAGAAGGGCTGCACACAGTGGGGGCCTGCCCAGAATTCAGATACGTCGTCAACACCTCCATCGCTACCTCGCTCGTCGCTCCGTCTGTTCGTTCTGTCTGTTCTGTTCTGTTCTGTCGGTCGGTCTGCTCCTGCAGAGCGGAGCGATGCAAGAAACGACGAGCTCGCTTATAATAGTTATGAAGCTAGGCTACGGATATGGCAAGTTTCTCACCTTTCTTCTTCTTCTTCTTCTCGACACACAACAAATTGCTGCGTTTTGCTTTGCCCTTGCCTTCCTCCTCCTCCAAGTAGAAAGAATTCTTTTGCATGAGAAGAAGCCAAATGCACAGAGACCCGATCGATTGCTTTCGGCATCGTCGATCGCTACATTCGCCGACCATTGCATCCAGCACGCTTCGACCATGTGTGGAGATGCTCTAGAATTCGGAAAATCCCTCTTCCAAACTGCTTCTTGTCACCATAACATCGATTATTGATGCTCGCGCAGTGGAGGGCCGTAGCTTGAGTTGGGTGCAAAGAACTTTGTCATTGCTCAAAGCCATCAGGGACTTGTAATTACAATTTCCATCATTGGCTTCCATGTAGCTAACCTAATCTCAACCCACGGAAATGAAAACGGGCTGGGACAAGGTTATCGGATATCGTCCCACAATGCTTTTGCTCGGTTTAAGCAGTCATGAGTTTGGTCATGAAATGTATCTTGGATAACATTTGTCCCCAAGCTTCGAGAGTAGCTTCCCTTGTGATATTTCAAGCATATGGGGCATTCGGCTTGGTCCGTGGACTTTAAAGACGCCTACAAAGTGCGTAAAGAAGTAGAATATAAAATTGGAAGTAAAAGTTAAAATTTTGATTTTCTTATTATTTTTCTACCTCTTTTGCTTATAAGAGGTAAATGACCCCAATAACTCCCCAGTAATCATAGGTTATTCAAGCCATTGGAGGCAATGCATGCATCTCACTTCTCTCAAAACAGAAATTATAAACAAGTAATAAAAAGTTCAAAAGACTTTGCATTTTTAAGATTTTCATGTCAATCGACCATATCTATAATTTGCAAAATTTTTAGGTGATAATATATATCTTCGATGATTTTGGGTGGAAACCATCACTTTCAAACATTTTGCTTAAAACTTAATTTTTAACAATCTAAACCTATATTGTAATTTCAATAAATTGACCATATCTATAATTTGCAAAATTTTTAGGCGATAATATATCTTCGATGATTTTGGGTCACTTTCAAACATTTTGCTTAAAACTTAATTTTTAACAATCTAAACCTATATTGTAATTTCAATAAATTTCGAAGACACAATTTCGACAATCTTAATTGAACGGTCATTCCCAATTTATAATTCAAGAGGTTTCGATGAGAAATGTTGTCGGTTTGATCATTTTAACCCAAAAATAATGATTTTTTGGATTTCTAGAAATTGCGACTAGATTTGTTGTTCACCCTAATTCTTCATCAACGCCCACTTCTTCGGATCTCACACACATATTGTCACACTTTTAAATCTCTAGCTTTTCTATCCTTAGATCTATGTACTTCATCGTTTACCCTTGTGCCAAGATCTGTAGTCGTGAAATCCAACGGTTAAAGGCTAATACTTGGGCATCACAAGAATCCATCGACAAAAAATTCGTTACATTATTATATACATACTCCAGCTAGCATATAGTATGCGTTTCTCTACTTTTTTAGATTATAGCCGGATAGTATGAATGAATTATATTAACATCCCCCGGACAGACGGTCTGTCTTAAAAGAAGAATGGAAAGAAGCTCATTTCATGTGTTACATCATTCGAGAGTGCGATGAGGAGGAGGAGGATCCTGAGGTGATACACATTCCGAGGCACAGTCTGGATTTGGCCGCAACGCGATGTCATAGATTTTTGAGCCAATATAAATCAGAGGGCCCGCGGGATTAAAAGGAAAGAAAAAGAAGGGCGGAGGCCACGATGTTGTGACGTGCAGCAGCAGCTCTTTCCACTTTGTTTCATGACATCGAAACTCACGGCTGCATGAGAGCTGTAGTCATTCAATAATTCAGAATGATCAGCGAGTGTGTGTAGTAGTAAGTAAGTAGCTAGCGGTCCGCCGGCTGATCTGCTGCATCGGGTACGAGTAGTTAGTTTACAGAGTCAGTAATAGTATAGAACGCGCCTTCTACTTCCTGCAATTCAAGCTGCAGACTAATATCATTACATAGATAGTAAGAGCTGGTGATCAAGCCATTGATTCGATAGGAACTGCGGCGCGGCCGGCCGGCAAAATGAAGTCGAAGAAGAAGATGGCTATTCTATCGCATTATATTCGCCTATTCCCGATCGGCCTCCGTGCCTACATCATGAACGTCATTCCTCAGGACCTGGGATCAGATCTGACGTCCATCTGCAACAAAGGCTTGCCTGCACGTCGACGACGACGGGCGGCGATCGCTGCTGCGGCTGCTCTGCTCTTAATCTTCGCCCTCGCATTTCTGATCCTCGATGGCGCAGCTCATAATTCGCAACATGGTTCACCTACTACTTACACAAGCACCGGTACTGATGTCCATATAACGATCCGGCAGCAGCACCGTAGTTTGCAGGCTGATGGCGAGAATAATTCGCAAGCAGCTGGAGCTGCTGCTGCAGCTCAGAATCACAACAGTCATAGAATCGGCGCCGGTACTAGCGAGCAACCTGATCGCAATAAAATTGGGCCCGATCGGCGCCGTGCCAACGTCGACGATGTCGTGGAGATCGGGAGGCTCCTGCATTCGCTGGAAATGATGGATGACGATGAGCAGCAGCAGCAGCAGCAGCCCGGCAGCTCCGGCAGCTTCGTGCTCGTTACAGGTGATCCATTGGCCCACCTGCAAGTGCAGCTCGCGGTCGATCATGATGGTGCAGCTGGCACTGGCGCACAATCGACTAGCACTGATCCTTTCGCTTGCTCCACTCCTATCGGTACCCACCTCCTCACAAAGGCATACAAGAACAAGGTGGACTACTGCAACATCCATGGCTGCACTGTCCGATACATCTTGGAAAGCTGGCCCCATGATGATGAGGATGATGATCATGATGCCCATGTTCGTCGTCCTCATGATCCTCACAATATCCGCCGTGGTTGGGCGTACTCTCCGGCTCCATCCATCCTCCTCCGCCTCATGGATTCGCATCGCTCCGTGCCATGGTTCATGTGGATGGACACCGAGGCCTTGTTCACCAACCTCTCCTTCGCATTTCCCTTTCATACTTACAGCGTGTGGGGCAAACATTTCATCGTTCCCGCTTCGGCCTCTCTTCCACCAGCCGGCGGCCACCGCGTATTTGATGAGGTATAGTTCTAGCAATTAATCACCCTTCTTCTAATTCCATTAGGGTTTAGGGTTTCAGGTTTTAGGTGCTGTACTAGTGCGATGCAATTATTTTGGGTTCAATTATAAATTCCGAGTCTGCTGCTGCCTGCCCGAACAAGCTGATCATGCGGCATTTAATCGAATGTTCGCATTGTCCGACGTGCGATTGATTACGCAGGAACATGATTCAGTGCGCCACGGTCCCGAATTAGGAGGCCTACACGGATCGCTCGCCGTCAATCCTGTCATCTTTCTTGTGAAGAATTCCGAATGGTCACGCAAGTTTCTGAGAAAGTGGAAGGAAGCGCTAGCGAGCGTCAGAGATGACAAGCTGTCCAGCGATCATATTATTCATCGCGCAGATGATCAGCAGATGATCCGGCGCGGTAGATCAGAGCCAAATTACAGGGATTTACTAGCGGAGCTATTAGCGGGCGGCATTGCGGATGAGGATAAGGAGAAGGTGTTGGTGGAGGATGGCTACTATTTGGATGGGCGTGGGGATTTCGTGGTGGAGAGCCATGACAGGGTGAATCACATCGTGGAACAGATTAGCTTAATGAAGCAGCAGCAGCAGCAAGCGGACGCAATCTATTGGCCCTTCATCGTCGACTTCCATGGCTGCGATCTCTGTGGAACTACTAGTAGTGGTACAAGCCCCCGCCAATCTAGTCGTGATCATCGACGTCCAATCCCGGTCGCCGCCGATGCTGCAGCAGCAGCAGAGGCTTGTGTTTCGGCCTTTCAACGCGCTTTCCATTTTGCCGACAACCAGCTCCTCTCCATCGCCGGGATGCAGCACCAACACCTCTACGCAACCTTTGCCTGATAATATTTAATCACAACTTTTACTCCTTTCACCCACCCGCTGATTGAATTGCTCCTCTGCTTTCCGCTTCTTCTTCTTCTTCTTCTTCTTCTTCTAGTCCAAAACTATTTAATTCTCAATTTCTGCTGATGATCATCCCATGCGCTTAAACGTCTAGTCAGCTGATTCAATGTATAACGTCTACTTCGTGCAATTAGTCCGCTATACTATCGGTAAATTGAAGCTACAGTAAGCCCTTGAATCAGCTAGCTAGCATCATGTTCTTCTGCGCGCGCACGACCAATATTAGGTTTCTCTGTATCTCCGCTCCTCCTTCTTCATTCGCCGTAGCTCAGAACGTTTTCTTCCCTACTGGAGAGCTTGATTTCTGCGTGGTCAACTTCACTGCTTCTCTGCCGCTGCTCCGGATGTGCACAGATTTTGAAGAAGAAGAAGAAGACGAAGAAGAAGAAGAAGAAAACGATTCTGATCTCTATCTTTTCTTCTTCTATCTGTATCTCCGCTCCTCCTTCGTTCCCCATAGCTAGGAACCTTTTCCTTCCTGCAAAGATTTGGGAGAAGAAGAAGGCAAAGCTTCTGACGTCTATCCTTAATCCTTCTTCTATTTGTATCTCCGCTCCTCCTTCATTCGCCATAGCTCACAACCTTTTCTTCCTCGTGACTGCTTCTCTCCTCCGTGCTGGACTCCACCCCGCTTGCCTGCCTGCCCGCCCTACCTTGCTTTGCCGCGCCCTTCGTTCTGTGGCCCGCTCTATTTGCTTCCTAATATGATATTGGATTTCAAAGTTAGAAATAAGGTGATCAAACCTATAGAACTAGGCTACAATATGGGCTGATTACATCTTAATTTCGAAATTCAAGGTGAGAGACATCAAAGAAAAACTAAAGTTGCAGCAGAAATGAGAAAGGAACAAACAAAAAGAGTCAGGGCCTTTTATCAAAAAGCTTATAGCGTCATCATATAATATCTGATTTTAAAGTTAAAATAACTAAATAAAAGCTAACGAATTAAGATATGATATTGGCTTATTAGATTTAAATTTCGAAATTAAGGTACTGTATGGCCTGATTAGACCTTTACATTTTCTTGCCCTAAATTTCAAAATTTGAACCCAATACTATTGCCTCCGTTTTAGCTTTCATTTAAGTGTTTAAACTCCAAGTTTGATGCAAGGAGTCACTCTTGTCTGTCTTTTTCTAATTTGTCGTAAACCTTTACTTTTTCCTTAATATCTCTCGCCCTAGGTTTTGAAATTTAAACCTTTCCCCCCCCATATTATTGCCTACTTCATAAGCTTTCATTTAAGTGTTTGAACTACAAAATCCAGAGGAGTCTGACAAGGCTTAAGAAGTAAAGATATGTAAAAAACGAGAACGAACAAACAAAGGCAACTTACCTTCATAAAAAAACTTATAACTTCCTTGTGTGATATCATATTTAAAAGTTCAAACACTTGAATCAAAGCCATCGTATTCAGCTATCATATAGTACAAAAAAGCTTGAAATTTTGAAACTCAAGGCGACAGATACCGCTAAAAAAGTAAAGTTTTGTCAGAAATGCTTAAGGCACAGACAAGAGCGACTACCTTCACCAAAAAGCTCATAACTACCTCGTGTGATATTAAATTTTAGAGTTCAAACACTTAAATAAAAGCCATGATAGTAAGCTATCATATGACATAAAAAAGTTTTAGTTTTGAAACTCAAGGTGAGAGACACGGCTTAAAAAGCAAGGTTGTGTCAGAAATGAGAAAGTTACAGACAAGGGTGACTATATTCACTAACAAGCCCATAGTTCCTTTGTGTGATATCGGATTTCAGAGTTCAAAGTACACTTAAATAAATCCATAGTAATAAGCTATCATATAACACAAAAAAGTTTGAAACCCTAAACTCAGGGCGAGAGACACGGCTTAAGAAGTAAAGCCATGTCAAAAATAAGGAAGGGATAGAGAAGGGCGTCTGACTGTCTTCACCAAGAAGCTCATAGCTCTCTCGTATCATATTGGATTTTAGAGTTCAAACTCTTGAATCGAAGCCATCGTAGTAAGCTGTCATATGGCACAAAAAAATTTGAAATTTGAAACTGAGTGCAAGAGAAATGACTAGTAAAAAACTTGTAAATCCGAGATCACACTAGGGAGTTACGTGCTGTTTTGGCTAAGGCAGGCCCCCTGGTCGATCCTTCCCCAATTCTAACACATCTTTACTTTTTCATCCATTTCTCTCGCCATGAGTTTCAAAATCCAAACTTTCTTGTACCATTGCATAACTTGTTGTGATGGCTTCGATTCAAGCTAAAAAACTCGGAAATCCGAGATCACGCGAGGGAGCTATGAGCTTTCTAGCGAAGGCAGTCGCCCTAGTCGATCCCTTCCCTAGTTCTAACACATCTTTACTTTTTCAGCCGTTTCTCTTGCCCTGAGTTTCAAAATCCAAATTTTTTTCTACCATTGCATAGCTTACTGCAAGGGCTAAACCCTAAACCCTAAACCCTAAACCCTAAACCCAAGCTAAAAAACTCGAAAATCCGAGATCACATGAAGAAGCTATGAGCTTTCTGGCGAAGGTAGTCGCCCTGGTCGGTTGCTTCCCCAGTTCTGACACATCTTTACTTTTTCAGCCGTTTCTGTTGCTTTAGGTTTCAAAATTCAAACGTTTTTGTACCATTGCATAGCTTACTGCGAGGGCTTCCATTCAAGTTAAAAAAAAAAAAGAAATTCAAGATCACACGAGCGAGCTATGAGCCTTCTGGCAAAGGCAGTCGCCCTCGTCGGTCCTGGTCGGTCCCTTCCCAAGTTCTGAGACATCTTTACTTTTTCACCCGTTTCAGTCACCCTGGTGTTGTAGACGAAGGACGTCAGGCAGAACAAGTGCTGGCTTCAAGCAGTATGGTGGAGGTGTCAAGAAGTGGGTTGATGCTGAGAGAAGATCAGATCTGAAGGAGGAGGCTTCAGATCTGAACTAGTCAGATGTGGCGGCCAAAGACACGAGAGAGTTGAAGAGAGAGACAGGCACAAAATGGAACTACCATTAACTGAAGTTGGAGCAACCAACTTTGGATAACCATACAAGCCTGGTATTTTTTCAGGAAAGGTGGGGGGTAGCCTCAATCTTTCAACCAACATCCTACTAACACCTACATTACCGCACCCCAACCCACTTCCTAATATAACACCTTACCATCTTACATCTCAACACACACCACCGCATCCATATCTACACAACACTTCAGTCACCCATAAACACATGAGATACTTACAAGATAATAGGCTGACATCTCAGCCTAATTCACTACACCGACAACATCAACAACCTTTCCTTCCGACATAGTAACTGCCGCCACCAATCAGCAAACAACAGCCGCTGCAGCCGCCAACGAACTGGCCACTAAGACCATTAACGCCGCTGCCGCCGCAACCACCGCCACTGCTGCCACAACACAGACCGCCACAACACACACCGCCACAACACGAGCTACCACAGCACCGAATACATCTGTCTCCATGGCCACCAAGAACAAAACCACATCCGCCGCAACAGCCACCAACGACCCAACCGCACTCGCCGCCGCCGCCGCCGCCGCCGCCGCCTCCGCCGCCGGGTAAGCAAAGCCTTGGTCAAAGAAATAGACTATAAGCTATCTGATAACTGCGGACATTGCATAGGATACGTTTCATTCATTTACTTACTCCGATCTGAGCATCTTCGAGCACTGACCACTGCAACATAAGCTGATCATATATGTATATATATGCATTTAATCGTATGTAAACTTGCCAAAAAACGCATAACCAGACTACAAAATTATATTATATTAACGCATATTAAGATTAAAAAACATTACAAATTAAGTACGCCCAGTCTTCTAACGTTATTTTCTGATCGGCATTCCCGCTGATTAAGTCATAATCTCGATTGCCCCCAATTGAATTATCAGAGGTTAGGGTTGCTGAAATTACTAGCTAGTAGTTACAAGTCCACAGGTAGACACATTTGGATTGAAGTGTGAATTAAAGCGGAAGCTGATTATGCAGATTAATCTAGGTAGCTCAACTATGACGGAGCTGCACTGCTTTTACTTTGCAGAGAGGTTTACACCTGTACAGATTCTCAACGCCACGGAGGAGAGTCCGGACGAGATTGAGGATGGTCGCCAAGGAAGTTTTGGAAATCCTGTGTTCAAGGGCACTCTGCCGGATGCGAATCAAACCAGTTTGTCCGTGGCAGTTAAATATTTGCCTGCAGAAGTTGCAGTTCAACCGGCAGAATTCAACGATGCGGTACTATTTTTTCGCCTAATTATTTGATTCATCACGTACTTGGAGTGCCTTAGACTGATCATCGACGTTTAATTTGTGGCATTAGTACTGTCCTTAACATTTCTGTTAGGTTTAATTCAATTTTTATTTGTTGCTGTCGCGGAACTAGGCACCCCAAACAGTATTAAAATAGCTCAGCCTTACCAGAACCTTATCTCAAACATCGCATTCCGGAAGCTATAATATTGAGAGCGATAAAATTCAGTAGCTGCTTCAAATTATGTTGATCATATCAGGCAACAGCGCCATATTGATTATAATTGTGATATTCACGAAGAATAAGATCTGCATCGTACCATCTATTGCATATAAATTGTCATCATGATGGATTTTGCGCTTGTTCTATTGGCATTAAAGAGGTTGTTTCCTGACTCCTCAGTCCTACATTAATTTGATCTGAACGTGAGAAGTAATTCAGAAGATCACTTCTCATTGATAACTGAATTACCAAAAAAACAGCTAACAAAAATTATAAATCACATTTTAACGCCTACTAAAATCAGAAATTTCAAATTAACGCCTACGCTCATCTTCAACTAAAATTGATACCCCATTAGTTCCATTTGTATAACGTCAATTGATTTCATTCCTAATTAATCAATTTCCTTACTATACTCGATTAATAAAAGTTTAAAGTTTAGAATCTAATCGATTGATTAACACGTTAATTTGGTGTTAATCAATTAATTGAGCATTAATCAATTAATTAAATTGATTTTGATTGATCCCACAATCAATCTATTTGGTGTCAATCAATTAATTGAACGTTAAGTTTTGAAACTAGTCATTAATCTGTAATTTCTAGTTTTAGCAGGCGCTAAAACGTAATTTATAATTTTGTCAACCGTTTTTTTGGTAATTTTCCCAAGAAATATAACGTAGGGATCTCAGTGACGTGACACAAATTTTTGAGCGACTGAAATCTTTAAGGAGCACTTGATTAATATCATTATAAGATCATCCATATTAATTACGCAATATGGCCTCGATTACATAGGTTAATTGCCTCCACCGTGCTCATCACAACAATCTCGTTCGATTTGTGGGCTATTGTAATGAGGGGAATGAACGGGTGTTTGTTTTCGAGTACATGCCCGGGGGTTCGTTGCATCATGCCCTTCATGCAGGTGATCATCAGAGGGCCCAACTCTAATTAAGCCTCCAGTTAATTCTTTCTACTAATAATCTCCATTAGATCATATAATAATCTAGTCCAAGCTGCATGATCACATTAAGACGGCAAAGTATAAGAACCATTCCGTCCTGACCTAATCTAATTAATATTCTTGATATACAGAACCTAGGGCCGGTCTAACATGGGACAAGAGATTGAAGATCCTGCGCGATGCTGCACATGGTAATCAAATCAGCTTTGTCAAGATTTAGTGAAGAATATTGCCAGCTAATTACTTAAGATTGCAGCTGATCATCAGGCCGCCGGTATCTAATAATAAATGTAATATTGTGCATGATCAACAACCGTATTTACGTGGCTGCAGGGCTTGAATATCTGCACGCTAGTCGACGTGCTACTCACGGAGATGTGAGCAGTCGGAATATCCTATTATTGGAGAATCATGAAGGATCCAAGCTGGCTGGTTTCGGCGTGAACAATCTAGGCGGCATTAACGCCGATCCAGAGTAATTAATTCATTAACACATTGTGTTTTCAAACAAGCTGGCGCAAATTAATGATCTGCACGAGTGACATTGTCATGATGCAATGGAATTTATCTCTTTTGTCGGCTTCCAATGTTTAAAACTCTAATCATATCTGTCTGACAGGCGTGCCCAGCCACCAGCAAATCTATCGCCCCAGGAGAAGGATGTATATGGGTTTGGCATTGTTCTGTTGGAAGTCATCAGTGGGCAACCTGCGGATGGGGTTGTTGCTTGGGTATAACATAAGGATACAACTAACTGAACTAGTGATCCTGCGATTCATTTAATCAATTGTACTAGCTGAGCTGCTGTGAGCTGTTTGCGGAATAGTCGAAACCAACGTGAACGAAGTAGGCATCGAAAAGTGATTAATCCGTTCATTGATATGGTAATTATATTGGATCGCAGGTGGAAGATAGAGGGGCACGGGTGCCAGACATCGTGGATCCGGAGCTTGAGAGTGGAAGCTATAATACACGAGCATTGCAGAGGTTGGTAGAGCTGGTTGCCCTGAGGTGTATTCAACAAGCTTCCGAAGGGCACAATATTGCGCCAAACATGTCGGAGATCGTGCGGGAACTAGCTAATCCTCAATTATGAGCCGCTGCAAATCGCTTCAGACGGATTATGCGGTGCATCAACTGACATCAAAAGACACGTATTTATCGTGTATGTATGCACACATGTACTCATATTATGGATTGCAGCCTAAAACTTCAGCTAAGCTTAATCCTCCACCGATACAACATTGATTAATACATTTAATGTGCCTACTCCAATCATAATTATCGATAGATAATTTCCGAGGAACCTATGTCAATACTAATTAATGCCGTCTTTTGCGGAAACAAAAGGAATTTCTTTGAGGTCTAGTCCATAATTGTCTGCCAATGTAACTACTTTTGAAAAAAAGGCAGTAATAAATGGGAAGATAATGTCAAAAGATGCTTAGAGCACATAATATTATTAACTTGCTAGTGAGCAATAACCTTACCTCAACATAAAGTTGTGCTGAACCATCCTCATGCGAGCATATACTTATATGCACATTAATCGTCTAATCTGTTTCCATTCCACTCTTCTTCTTGATCTCCGTCTTCAATATTTTCTTTTGTTGCTTTTAGTCATTATCATCCTATCACCATGAGGTCCCAGCCTTGTCAATTCTAGTTTCATGACGTTCATAGCCTTGTCCCTCATAGTCCAATAATTTGAGCTTTTACGTAGCCCGCTTGTTGGTGTCTTTGTGACAATATTGATCAATAATATGGTTATACTACATTCCACCAATAGTATCAACGAAAACTATCATCAATTTTTTGCATTTAGAATATTCATCGATGCATGTGATGATATGATGTGTTCACAATAGGGCAATTCGTGGATATTATCGATGAAAATTAGCAACAAATTATACTGTGTATCATCGATATTATCGACCATTGATTGATTTTGTGATAATATTGACAAACATTGTGAATTACAATAAGTGGTAACCTAAGTACTTTGTGTGTTTCCAATAAAACGGCTGAAAAATGGCAGCTTTTTATATCCAAATGATATTCAATAAACAACTCGATTGGAGAATGTGACTGCTGCCGTTTGCCAATGGGTATTGCCAATTTTTATGATCATACATTCTACTATACATATTGCCAATTCCTACGATCATCCATGGTAGTAACCATATGATCCATGGACGGATGGAAAGATGAATAGAATGGGTACTACCACGCATTGCAGCCAACACCATCGATGATAATTAAAATGGGTACATTCCTTAAACCTATATAGAAACACGTAGAAACCTATACTACGAGAGCACAGACACAACCAAGGCTTAAAACCAATGGCTCTCTGAACATACAGTATAAAGAATAGTTTATAATTTTCAATATTTAAATGTTATACATTCGAAGAGTCTCCAGAAAGTTCTAGAAACGTGTAGGGGAGGCATGATCCTTTTGCAAGTAGCTTTGTGGAAGTTATATAAATACATGTGAAGACATCACTATTCTCCCGGTTGATCGAGATTGGGCTTCTAGGTTGGTTTTTGCAGATTGATCCAACATCTGCTTTGCCAAATCCAACTGATCCTTACAAATTAGTGAACGAAGCCTAGCTGCTGTGGATGTTGATAACGTAGATGAACTTGCAATGGCTTCTAGAAACGAATGAGAATCAAGGGATTATTAGGCACATGAACAGCTTTCCCAATTTCATGGCAAATTTTGAGTTCCTTCTCGGACAATTATTATAAAAGCATGTATCATTTAATTCCTGCGTACCCTAGTGTTTTAAGCCACTGAATCCCAAATCAGTACGCTAATGAGGATATTAGTGCAATTGTACATGCATAAAATATATTGCATTACAGTTTTTAACAATTATTGAATTACAATCAACAAAACTGAAAAACTGTTGAGCAATATCAAGGTTGGTGCTGACTAATAAGTTATGGACAAAATGAGGTGTATATGCTAGCCATGGATGAGACGTTCATGAGCCAACGAAACAACACAAAAATTGGTGTATTTCTAACGGGATTGGATTAGATCTACGTGAGATCATCACAACACAGTACATGAAACAATTATACAGGTAGTTCGAAAGGTTGCGTGAAGTTTGGCTCCTATGCCAACTTTTGATGCGTCAGCATGTAGTTTGAAAGGTTGCATGAAGTCCGGCAACGCTAGGATTGGTGGTGTTGTAAGGCGACACTTGATATCTTGGAATGCGTGCTCCGCTTCCAAAATCTGATGATATCCGTTTCGAATATCTATTTTGGAAAAGATAAGTCAACCCACTAATCTGGTCCAATAAATCGTCTAGACGTGATATTGGAAACTTATAACATATAGTAATTTTATTTATTACGTGGCTATTCACACACATTCTCTACGATCAATCCTTTTTTGGTACTAATATTGCCGGTACAACATACAAACTCGTACTTTCTTTGATGAATCCCTTGTGGGTGTTGCCAGCTCGTTGATTGTTGATTTACATACCAAGGCGTACACGACATTAGCATACCACATTTCCACCTCAAAACAAGCAAGAGATAGTGGACGAGGATCCTTTTCTAGTGAATCTTCTTTATCTACTTCTTCAGATGACAATAATGTGATTTTAATTCCTTTGTGCAAGAAGCTGTAGGTGTTATTACGACCATTATGGATGACGTATCTATCGAATTGCCATGGATGTCCAAGTAGCAAGTGACATGCATCTATGTTGATGACGTCGCACCATCCCGTGTCATGGTACTTTGCCCCTACGAAAATTGTGACAAGAGATCACTTGGACACTGAGATTTCTCCAGCTCCTTTCTTTAGCCACGCTAATCGATATGGTTTTGAGTGTTACCACATGACCAAACCTAGTTTAAAAACTACCTCTGTAGATACAATGTTCTTACAACTACCTGCATCAATTAGGAATTTGCACACCTTGTTCTTGATGGTACATGTAAATTGGAAAATATTGGAGCATAACCATCGATCATCTGCCGCTCGAGGAGTAATACAAGACCGTCGAACCATCAACGCGGTCCTCACATCTTCACCGACCATTTTTTCGTCCTTTGTTTCGCCCTCAATCCCTAATTCCTCTTCACAAGTGAACGTGTTCTTTCCTTCATCTGTCTCATCCATTTCTGTGAGTAATGTCTTTTTACCGAGAATGTGACACTGCACTGGCCAATAACCCGTTTCTCCAAAATTAAAACATCTAATTCTCCCTACCATGGTTGTTGTTGTGCCTGATCCTACCACCTTTCCGCCGAAGTTGTTGTTACCCATGGGTGCACTATTGTTTGAGGTACTAGCTCCCACACTTATTGGTCGAGTAGTCCGCCTTAGGAGTTGTCTTTCCACCCTTAGTGCTCGTTGATGTGTTATAGCCACTGTGGTAGGATCGAACATGCTTACCATGTCTTGCAAGGCTAGGCGTAATCCACCTACATATCGAACTACCAGATGTTTCTCAGAATCATCGATTTCATTTTGCGACACTAGCTAGTAGAATTTGGTAGTGTATTCGTCCACCGATTTGTTTCATTGTTGCAGATTTTGAAGCCGCTTGAACATAAGTTTGTGATAGTTCGAAGGCAAAAATGTGGCCCGCATATGTTTTTTTATCTTCTCCCACGACACGATCTTTGGCTTGCCTAGTCGAGTCTTTGATAATTTCAATTGTTGCCACCATGCTATCGCTCTCCCGCGAAATCGCGTTGCCACCAGTTGCACTCGCTTGTCATTTGGAACTCATTTGAACTCCAAAACCTCCTCTACTGTCGCTAGCTAGTTTAAGAGTTCTTTTGGCTGTAGAATCCCATGGAACTCGAGGATCTCAATCCTCATCTTGCCTCCCATTGACGGCGGTCTCTCTGAAAATCAACTCATGGAGGTTTATAGGCATGCCGTCCTCCTTCATACATGTGCTCTCTGTCATCATCCATCATGTCTTTGCTTGGAACCTCAGGCACATATGATTGGGGAGCTTCTCACCACCGATTGACTTCTCGGCCTTGTGACTCGATTAGTTGCTCTATTCATTCAGTTAAACACTCCACCACCGTGTCTATTCTCTGATCAATTAGTTGTCCTATCCTCTGCTCCATCCGACTACCAGGTGCTTCATCACGCTCATACAACTCTTCTAATGAGCAATAATTGTTTTGCTTATGGGGCACCATTGATTCTTTCTTCGAACAGTGGACTTGGGTTGGCTCTAATACCAACTGATGTAGCTCGGTGGTTGATTTCGAAGATATTCCACCTTTTGTATGCGCACTACCAGCATCGAGCTTTGTCGCTGTTGAATCCTCCCCTGGATTGCCAGGACAAAGTCATTTTGGGATCCTAATCCGATTGATTAGGAAAGAGAACCTGGTGAAGATGTGGACCTCAACCTACACTCCTCACTCAAAAGATATGAACTATAGACTACAATTCACCAAAAACTGTCTCCTCTCTTATTTCAACTGTCTGCTTACAGGTATTTTTATCATAAGGTGTTATTTATTTATTTAATTATACGATAGGGTGATGACATTCTAACTTCTAACTGATAGGCTGATGACATTCTAACTTCTAACTAGTAAAACCTGTACAGAAGCTCTACGGCCATGATCTTTCAACTCGAAGAGAAACCCTGAAGCCACAACCCTATCCTACAAGAGCCCTAACTCCATCACGTTCATGAGTCAACGAAACAATACAAATATCTGTGTATTTCTATGTTAGATCATCACAGCACGGCACAAGAAACAATTATACAGGTTTCAGTATCACGCTTTGCAGAATTCACTGATCCATCCCGATTTCGCCCATAATTAATGTCAGTGGATGATCAGCTGCACCTGCACAGGTCTGTAATATTCTAACTCAACGTGTGCTGCTCCGTACATCACAGCAGCCATTTTGTGCTTGGGCGGCGTTCCATGCAGCGATATTGTCTGCGGTGCAATCGGCCGCCAGTGGTGAGTACATTTGACTGGATCATCATGCGATTTTAATCCTATAGGTTAATCGGCATGCTAATTTATGCTTAATATTAGGATATAGCAGGAGTCTGCTGAAATGGCCGGGCATCAAAGCAGAGTCGAGTGCGAGCAACGTGACGGGCCTGACGTCGGCCACGTCGATGTATTTGTCGATGATGCGCTATTTCCCGATGAGGGCGATGAACACCACCAAGTTCTGCTACTTGTAACAGGTGAGTGACGGCAGCTACTACCTGGTGTGGGCCGTGTTCTGGTGGGGCGGCAGGGCGATGGTGCTGTACAAGACGTTGTGCGACAGCGTCATGTGCTTCAGCGTCATCGTCAACACATACGTGGTGCAGGAGATTGTGATCGTGCTCCCACAGCGCGACGTGTGGATCGAGGAGATGTATGTTCGCGCGCAGAGCTCGTTCCTGAAGGTTTGCTTGTCGGCTGCTTCAGCCACGAGCGACGTGCCCTTCATCAACTCGCTCGAGCTGCGCTCGCTTGGCAGCAGCGACGTGCTCACGCTCGTTTCGCTCGTCAAGGTCAAAGGCAAGCTGGTGAGGCTGGTGAATCGGCAGGACTTTGGGGTGTTACCGTCGAGCTCTGATCCCCCTATCCCCAGGTAACCGATTGATCATTATATGCGTCATGAATCGTCGATCGTACCTCGTAGCAAGAAAGCAAGACAGAAAGATATATTAACGTCTCTTGTAAGATCAAAATCGGCCCATGAGACAAAAGGTAGAACAGTGGAATGTGTGCCCGATCATCCAAAGTACAAAAAATTAAAAAAACGAAAACATGAGATACAACAATGGGGTGTGTACCCGATCATGAACTGACAAATGAAAACATGAGATACAGCTCTAGTGGGATGCGTGCCCAATCATCCAAAGTACCAAACAAATGAAAATGAGAACGGGAGATACAACAATGAGATGTGTACCCAATCATGCGAAGGATTTAATGGTAAAGAGTAATAATCGTTAAAAAAACTTCGGGTGGTAGCTCAATTAGCCGCGAGCGTGCGTGAGATGCGAGGGGTGAATGGATCAGATTCGTCTTTGGCGCAGGGCTCGAGACGATAAATACGACTGGGTTTGGTATACATCCACCCCCAACCCCGACAGTCTGTTCCAGACTGCACCTGTGGAGATAGTAGGCTTAGGCGACTACGCCGGTGACAGCCTGCCGCAATCTGTCGTCAAGACGACCGTTGCGTCGAAGCCCTTCAACTACACCATCACAGCCAGCGCATCGACGGCGCCGCTCACTGCTAGGGCGGCCGTCGCCTCGGGGCAGCCGTGCCGGTACTGTTAGAACTATAAGGCTCACACATAAATAGTAACCATTTTAAATTCTACCAACGTTTACTATTCGAGGAATTATTTGCATTCTAAATAATTATTAGTATTCTTAGGACTATTAGACTTATTCTATTGTCTGTTAACATTCTAGTCTCTTGATATTAGACTTGTATTGTAGTACTTTGGCTACAAGTTGTCCACCTTGTACCCAGATCAATTCATCTCGCAATATGCATTGTATTAAGTTCATTGTGTGTTTTCGTTGACTTACACTTACTTTGTTACTCTCATTTGTCTATCTTGCTTAAGCATATTCCTAAATCCTGATTGTTACTACAGGTACTACGTGTCGCTCCTCTTCGGCGAGATCAACAAGCAATCCGTGAACGTCTCGGGCAAGCGCGTGTTCAACACGTCGGTCACCGTCGGCGGCTCGTCGCTGATCCCCGTTCAGACGATGGACATCTTCGATAGCGTCGGGGTGTACAAGCTGCTAGAGCTCCGCAGCGCTCCGTTTCCAACGCCCTCGTCCTTTCAGCCGGCAGGTTACAGCGGGGATATCAACATCGTGCTCATCACCCTGCCCAACTCGTCTATGAGCAGCGCCATCTCCGTGGCCGAGATCTTGCAGGTCGTCGACAGTCCCATTCTCGCGACGACGGAATCCACTGATGGTAATATTATATATAAGGGCGGGTCTCCGACTAGATGCTTAAAACTAATTATTTACTGCAGATCATATTTAATGCAGTAGAAAGAAAGAAAGAGAGAAAGAAGGAATGAGATATTAACGTCTTCTAATACGGTAAT
>JBBBWG010009524.1:0-22820 GCA_037176905.1 Azolla pinnata | reverse complement strand
AGGCTAGGGCACCAGCCATTCCGGCATATTACAAATATGACCCGTCCAGCTATGGACAGTGTGAACACGGCCATTAGATGCCCGTTTTCGACAGGCAGAGCATCCAATTCTGATTCTTTGTCTTAAGAATGGAGAGGAGGGTTGAAGAAGGTTCTAAGGGTATGTAATTCCATGGTAGAACATCCTTCAAAATTGGCAAAGCATCCTTCAATATCTGCATCTGATTCTGATTCTTTGTCTTAAGAATGGAGAGGAGGGTTGAAGAAGGTTCTTAGAGTATGTAATTCCATGGTACACATTGTTTGAGAACTAAGATTGAGATGTAGTAAGTGGTGTAGGGAGTTGAAATCTTTTTGCACCTTGTAAAACTTTCATAAGTAACTAGTTCTCTCTATCATGGGTATCTTTACTTTACGATGTGCACCACTGATCAGTTTTAGCTGATATATCTTCATTTGTATCAATTTCTTTACTAATGGAAGGATCTTTTTTTAAAAAAAACCAAAAGAAAAAAAGAAAAAAAAAAGAGAGCCCAAGAGCCCAAGAGCCCAAGAGCTGGTTCAGACAAAATGATATAAGAAAAAAACTCTCTCTGTCTTAGAATGATTTTCTTCTTTCTTTCTTCTTCTTTCTTCTTGGTCTTCTTCTTCTTCTTCTTGGTCTTCTTCTTCTTCTTCTTGGTCTTCGTTTTCCTTCTTGTCACACACTCTCACTTCTGAAGCCCTGGCTTAGTGAAGAAGGCAAAATAATAAGAAAGAAGAAGAAACAATAAAGTGCAATTTGGATATATAACATTTTGGATCATAATAAAGTTTGGATATATTGTATAGTAGCATGTTTGACCATTTGGTTCAAATCTTTCTTGTGACACAAACTGGAATATGGTCAGTCTATGTCGCAACAAATGTAATAGTGTCGTCTCAGTTAATTTGACATTTTTCAAAAAATATTTGCAGCAAGTTACACTGGGGTAAACATGCAGTAAGGCCGTTGTAACAATCGTGGCAAATTTAACGCGATTTTGAAAAAATATTTATCTCGGCCTAGACGCATTGCGGCATTATAGCTACATATTATCCTATATTGACATGAATAGTCACTTGTATATGCATATATACATGTATATTCATCTAAATATACATGCATACATGCCTAGTCATGTGTATATGCATAGATAAGTGAATATTCATCTATATATACACGCATAAATGCATATTCATGTGCATATGTGTTTATTTTATTGAATATTCACCTCTATATGAAGACGTACGTACATATTCATGCGAATATATATGCATACATGCATATTCCTGTGTATATGTACATGTATGATACATATTCATCTATATATTCATACATAACTGGATATTCACCAGTATATGCATAGATACACCCATATTCATCTGTACATGCATACATACATGCATATTCATCTGTATATGTATACATATATGCATTTCACCTATATATGTATACAATATATATGTATATTCACTTGTATAGACATACATGCATGCATATTTACCAATCTATGTAAAGATACATGCATGCTCATTTAAATACACATGCATACATGCATTTAATGTGTATATGTACATGTATGATGATATTCACTTACATGCATATGGATCTATATATGTATGTATTCTGGATATAAAACATTTTGTATCATAATAAAGTATTAATTTTGTTATATACTTGTATATTTGATCAATTGGCTAGACAACCTAATTATTAATCGAATTAGGTTTAGGGTTCAAATCTTTCTTGTGACAGAAACTTGCACCAAACGTGGAATATGGTTGTGTCTATCTAACAACGAATATATGTAGTATGGTCCTAGGAAATTTGCAGCGCTAAACATGTAGTAAGATCGTGGTAAGAATTGCAGCAAATTTATTATGATTTTGAAAAACTATTTACCATGACCTAAACACGTTGCTACATGGTAGATGCATATTATCATGTATTAACAAGTATATTCATATATACATGCTCATTCATCTAAATATACATGCACACGTGCATAATCATGTGTATATGCATAGATAAGTGCATATTCATCTGTATGTGCACGCATAAATGCATATTCATGTTCATATGTGTTTATTCAATTGCATATTCAACTCTACGTGAAGATGTACATACATATTCATAAAAATATATATGCCTACATGCATATTCATGTGTATATGCACATGTATGATTCATATTCATCTATATATTCATACATAAGTGGATATTCACCAATATATGCATAGAAACATGGATTTTTTTTATTTTTTTTCCAAAATAATATCTTTCCATTAGTTAGTCCAAATTTACATAGCACAAATTATCAGACAAACTGAAGTAGATTTTGGTCAGACTATTTCTCGTCAATACTTGGACTTGTCTATGTGATTGGAGGTGGAATCAACCATGTTGGAGGTGTAAAGTTCCAAATTGGTGACTCACCTCGAAGCTGTAAAAAGGGCCCATTTTGCCCATGTGCTAGAAATGAAAGTCTTGCATTTCTATCATTCGGTTCATGACTTATGAGGTCATCATATTGCATATTCACTTATATATGTATAGGTACACGCATATTCATCTATATATGAATGCAGACATACATACATTCATCTAAATATACATGCATATATACATGCATATTCATCTGTATATGCATGCATACATACATACATTCATCTGTACACGCATATAAACATGCATGTTCATATATATATGTATACATACATGCATATTCACCTATATATGCATACAATATACATGTATATTCACATGTATAGGCATACATACATGCATATTCACCCGTCTATGCATAGGTACATACATGCTCATCTAAATAGACATGCATACATACATGTATAAGCATCATATATGCATGCATTTTAGATATAGAATATTTTGTATCATAATAAAACATCATGGATCAATGCTAGTTTGTATCACGGATTTGCGATTGTAGCAATAGGGACTCTTGGAGTCAAGCTGATACAAATGTTTACACTCACCCAAAAATGTCCAGACACGCTCACATGCAATCCAAGCAACCAAGGTGGACGGCATCTGGAGGCTATGCAACTCCGTGCAAAGTGACCTTTCTTTCATGCAAGGGCGGCTATCCTCTAGTTCGACATGCAAATTCTCTTCGCCAAATCGATTTCTCTTTGAACCCTAAGCCTAAAAACTTCATAAAAACCCTAATTCTCTTAGCCAAGGTGATTTCTCTTGGAACCCTAACCCTAAAAACGTCACAAAAACCCTCATTCTTTTAGCCAAGCCGATTTCTCTTTAAACCCTAACCCTAAAAACGTCAAAAAAAACCCTAACTTGAAAATCTCACCAAGCCCAATCTTCTGCAATCCAAAATCTGGGATTAACTGTAAAGTCTTTGTTAATGAAAGCAATCTAAATTTTGCATTTCATTTATTTCTTTAATTTTTATCAAAGCAAATATGATATCCTCTGGTCGGAAGCCCTAGGGACATTATGTTTCACTTGGACTTGTACCTAGATCTTGTAATACATAATCCCTAGCCTAACCATTGAAATAACCTATCAGGGCATAATATAATAAAGGCTACTTTTTATAATTATATAGTGATTATTGTACGAGAGAAAATGGTAAAACTTTCCAAAACATTTTAAAATCTTTTAGAACATCATAGTATATTTTAGGTATAGAACATTCTAGAAATCTCTAGGTTATTTTATAAGAACCTATAAATAGATATATATAGATTATATCAAATCAGTTCAAATCAACACCAATCTTAGGCCTCACCCTCTCGTTGTACTCATTCTATTATAATAAACCCACTCTTTTCTTATCAATCTATTGTTCTCTCTTCTTCTATTCTCTTCTCTCTTTCTTCAATCCCTCAATCTCTTGCTTTTCTCTAACATCATCATTGAAGGTGGGTTGGGCATCAATGTCATCAATGAGGCCACATGTCGGGAACTAGACATCACGAAGTGGGAATCCTGCTCCTTTCATCTCTGCATGGTAGATATGACTGTAGTCCGCCCCCGAGGACTATTGAAGGATTTTGCGGGGAGTTGTTTCAAATAACCGCAATCGTTTTATGATTGTTAGAACACGGCCATTATCCGCTTCTGTTGGGTTGTCCATGGCTTTGAGCTGCCGCCATCAAGTAAGATTGGCCGAACAACGCACTAGCTTTCGGCCTTATAAGAGCAAAATATTATCATGTGGATGGGTGGTGGATATAAGAAAATGGTTCAAGAGCTAGGGTGTGGAAGCTCTACTAGTGCTTCTAACTGATGTAATGCAACATGTAATTATTGAGGAGAGGCTAATTTAAAGTCTAAAGGTAAAATAGAAAGATGCAAGAAAGCACAAGTTGGAATATTATGTTACAAATATCAACCCTTAATGTTGGATTCAATACAGTGAAAGGATGTACACTAATGCCATTTAACCATATCTGATAACAGATATGAGCTTGAGCTCTCATTCAGCCCTAACATTACTTCATACCCGATCACACAATCTAGGTATTGAAGTTGCTTCATGGTACCAAAGTGAACAAAGGCATAGTAGAAGATAAGTATCATTTGCTCTCTTTTTACTTGCCCTGAATATACAATGATTCGAGAAAGATTTGATGACATAGTAAGATGTATGTTGTACCTTAAGTGCTATGCTTAAAGCACCACCCAAAAGGCTGAGCACATATGTGAGAACAAAGTAAGAACTTTGTTCTTACATGAAGAATTGTTACTCCAAGATACGGACATCCCTTCTTGGGAAGGAGACACACACATCAAGAACTATGTAAACCCAGGTCCTATGGGTCAATGTTGGCCGCTTTGTAGACGTTAAAACTTTTTTTTTCTGTATTCTAACTCTAGAAGTGAACACTTGAGCATCCTTAGCTTCAAGTCTTTAGGATGAAATTACTCCCTCTCTCTAGCGCTCATAACATATTTTCTAATATCCCAATATTCGCGTGGTCAAAAAAGGCTACTAGAAGTTGCTGATTGTGCAATTGTTGTAACTTGTAAGGCTACTAGAAGTCACTGATGGTGTAATTGTTGTAAAGGCTATTGAAAGTCAATGATTTTGCAATTGTTGCAAAAGAATAAAGGGCAAAGCGGCATCGTTTGGGACATGGTTTGACTCTCCTAGTTAACAATTGGTCCTAACTATCGGTCCGTCTTTCGCAAGAATCATTAAAAGAGCGCATCCTCAACCAATAGACATTTCCAGTCTAAACAGCCATCCAAATCAAGTGTATGAAGCTTGTTTCCTTACACATATCCTTATGTCAGGATGTGGATGTGCATGTATGAGTGTGTACGTATGCATGCGTATGCATTCAGCCAGCTGAGATTCGGAAGCTGACATGAGGGATTTGTTCCTCTTCGGAGTCGATGATGCCAGGTAGGCAAGCTTAATGTAAGTAAAAGATTCCATCTTCTTCTTCTTCTTCTTCTTCTTCTTCTTCTTTTCCACCTTTGAATGCCTCCCTCACATCCTCACTATTTGTTTTCGCTGTTCAAGACTTTTAGCATCCAACGGGAGAAGTAATGTCATGTGATGAATGAGACGCATCACATCACAAGCTTCTTCGATTCCTTTCTCTTTCATTCGATGAAAGGCAGCAAGCTATAAAAGACCCTCATAGAGCTATTTGAAGATCAACGACATTTGAACAAGATCAGGAAAGAGGTTAGTAACTCCATGAGCTTATGAACAGATCAAAAGAGAGGTTAAATTCAGAGATATGCATCTATAATATGCTCCAAACATCGCATGTAATTCCTCATGTACATTAGTAGTATGTACCATACACAATGGTTCGGCATGCGGAATCTGTGGAAAGCAAAAAGACCAGGTCAGAGTATATATGAATGTGGGACAAAGCTCGTTGCCCTTTCTGTTTATTCCTTATTCCGAATGCAAGGATTTTCAGCACCTAAAAGTTCTCATGCGGTTATCCCGGTAGAGGCTCGATGTATTCTGCTCCTGGATTAGGGTAACAAAGAGAGAATGTGGTAATTCAAGAAGTCACGACTCCTTGGCACTGTTGCGCCCAGCTTGCGCCCAATACTCGGCGACGAGGAGCGCGAACAAGGACGTCTTGTTCTCGATCAGCTTCTTCGGAGAATCAAACTCCGCAGCAAACCCTGAGAAATGGCGGCGTTGACACAAGAAGGAAATGAGTATGTATGTGTTAGAGGTATAGCAGCAATGAGCATCCAAATCAAGAAGAAGAAGGAAGGGTTTGGCAACACACATAATATGGTTGTGCATGTATGTATGAGTTAGAGAATGTTGGATGTAGGCAGCAAGCATCTCAGAGGAATTTGTGTGAATGTGGTACCCACCATCTCGGAGGGTGAGGACCATGTCACTGTCGATGACGGTCGGGATCCGATGGGCGATGGTGATGACGCTGCATGCGGCAAACTCTTGGCGGATGACCGCCTGCAGCAGCGCATCGGTGGCCGAGTCGATGGATGCCGTCGCCTCGTCCAGCACCAGCACCTTGCTCTGCTTCAACAGAACCCTTCCCAAGCAGAACAGCTGCCGCTGCCCCGCACTCCAGTTCTCTCCTCCTTCACTCACTAACCGGAAAACAACCCCCCCCCCCCCCCCCCAGTTTTAAATCAATCCTTCATTCGCTTCGTTCAGCAACACACAAGTTTTTGTCAGAGATTTGAAGCAAAACCAGCAGAGAATCAGATGTGCTGGCTTTCTTCATTGTGGGTTTCACAAGTTACCAGGCTACAAACAACCAATGGCAAGCTTATATTATATCATCGCTCTGCCCTGCACAGCTAACTTCTTCATTGTGGGTTGCGCAAGTTAACAGGCTACTACAATCAATTGGCAGACTTTTGCTGGGTAATAACAGACGTTCTGGTCCACCAGAGCAGCAGCAACAGATTCGATCGAAATCATGATTCCACCGAAAAACGCACAGTACCATGTTGCGGTTATCAAATATACCTGGAGAGTCGAGCCCGAGGGGCTGCTTCTCTATGACATCTCCTAGCTGGCACCTCTTCAATGCCTGCACCGCACCCAAACCCACACGATCAAACCGCACACAACTGTAAATGTTCATATTCTTGTTGGGTATCTAGATGCCTGCTGCTGGACTGTTGCGAGAGAGATATATGGATGCTAGCTAGTTCAGAGGATGGGACCCACCTCCCAGATGTCGATGTCTGCGTACTGGTCCAACGGGTCGAGGTTGCTTCTCACCGTCCCTTGGAACAACACAGGTTCTTGGGGTATGATCCCCAATCTGAACCTCAGATCGTGGAGACCGATGGAAGCGATGTCGATGCCGTCGATGAGGATTCTGCCGCTGCATGGCTCCACCAGCCGGAACAGCGTGCTGATGAGGGTCGTCTTCCCGCTGCCCGTGCGGCCGACTACCCCGACCTTCTGGCCTCCCACGAAGGTGCATGTTATGCCCTTGAGCACCAATGGAGAGCTCGGCCGATATCTGACCTATTCAACAGTTCACCAGCATTGAGATCAGTCTCTACAGCCCACAAGAGCTTACGACACCGATCGGATTGATGCCGAAGAGCCTCTTGACAAAGGGGTTGTCTGTTGATAGACCCGCTTACTTCGACATGATCGAGGCAGACTTCGCCATTAGAAGGCCATTGGGGCGGCGGCCTGTGTGATTCGATCACGGCTGGAGCCTCCGCCGGAAGATCCAGATACTGCTTGATCCTCTCCACTGCGACAATGTAGATCCCGAGGAAGCATCGCCAGATGCAGAACACGGCCAATGCGCTGCTCAAGGCGAGGGCATAGGTAACCGCTAGTCCCACGAGCCCTGCATCGTTAACGGTTTAGAACCCGAGGAGCTAGGGTCCTTCCCATTTCTGAGAAAATATGATCTCCAGTTTGCGTTGCAGGAGATGAAACCTTTTCCTCTTCAGATCTTTCTTCTCCTTACCTCCTGAGATGCTTCCTTTGAAGAGGACCAGGGATGCGGCGGCCACGATGAAGACGCATGTGGAGGCGAGATCGATGCGCAGGACCATCCACTCAAGGGCTGCAAACTTGTAGATGTATGCGCTCACGTCGCAGTCGATGAGCTCTAGGTTGTGTTTCCAGAACCTCTCCATCTGTTTGAATGCCCGAATCGTAGCACTGCCTGAGAACGTCTCGGCCGAGCTATTCACGATGGGCGCCTTTGTTATCGAGTTGATCCGATTCAGCTCCCGAGCGGCTGCCGCATAGTAAGTCTGCGAAAAGCCCGGGGGCTCGAATCAAGCCCATGAACATGAAGAAGAATGAATGCCTCCCGGCAGATTGCATGAGCGGTGGGGGGTTGCAGCAGACCCCTGCATTATATTACCTGGAGGAAATGAGTCAGCACTAGTACTGGCAGCAGGACTACCAAGATTTGCCATGTCACGATGCTTGTGACCACGATTATACATATGAGATCGAACAAGTTGCCCAAGAGTAATCCCATCGCGAAGGGTATGTCGAGATCGATCACACTCATGTCCACTGATGCCTGAGTTCATTCATCAAGGTGGCAATTCAGGCATGCAATTCCAAGATTGAGAATTCTGTCTGTCAGGAGTGAGTTCACTTTGATGAGAAAAACGGTTCGAATCTAGATGCTACGATATAGAATCCGATGGAATCTGGATCCGATGCATAGAATCTGGATCGATGGTTCGAGTTATGTACCCGGTTGAGGATTCTTCCCGATGGTGTCGCATCGAAGAAGGACATGGGCGCTTTCATGATGCTTGTCATCAGCTTTTGGAAGAATGACTTGGATGCTAGCAAGCCGAGTTGCACAATCATCTCACTGCGCAGAACGAAAGCAAGCACACAAATGGCGGAGATCCCAATGTATACACCCACGACGACCGCGGATGAGAGGCTTAGGTTCGAGATTCCTTGCGCTAGCCACAGGTTGCTGTAGAGCTGAGACCCTGAGAACAGGACCTGTGAAAGGAGCAAGACGGCGGCGACGAAATGGCCGCTCGAGATCCGGATGTAGTTGAGATATGGCGTCAAGCCTTCGCTCCCAGACACCATTACTTCTGCTTGCACAAGCTGTGTGGCTTGTGATGGTTGTAGGATCTCTGTCAATGATTCCTCTCGGCTCAATCTCTTCTGAATGTCCTTGAAGCGAGCTCCCCTGTCGTCATGCTGCTCTCTGGTGTCTTTGTCGGTGAGTACCGTGCGCAGGGCCTCATGGTGGGCTGAGACGAGCTCGCTGAAAACATCGCCAGCTATCAACAGATCGCTGTAGGCCCCAGCCTGCTTGATCTTGCCCTGATGCATCACCTGTATATATATATATATATATATATATGTATGTATGCATATGAATAATGGAACCGGAAGATCCGGCATCTACAGATGAGATTCAATGCATTGGAGAACGATCATGTATAAAGAATGGAGATTGGGATTAGGGATGGACCCACCAGAATGGTGTCCACAGAGGGCAGGAACTCGACCTGGTGCGTGACGAGCACCACCGTCTTGTCTCTGAGGGCGCCCATCACGCAATCCTAATGGTAATCATGAAGAAGATGATGAAAGAACCCAGCAGCTAGCTAGTGTCAATCAATTGAATTCAAGTCTAGTAGAGAGTGAGAGAGAGAGAGAGAGAGAGTGTGTGTGTGTGTGTTTGTTTGTTTGTGCATCATATTTCTTACATGGAACAAGGTGGATGCTGTCTGCGCATCGACGGCGCTGAAGGGGTCGTCGAGCAGGTAGATGTCGGCGTCGCTGTAGACGGCCCTGGCGAGCTGGATGCGCTGCTTCTGGCCGCCACTCATGTTGACACCGCGCTCCCCGATCTCGGTGAGGTCGCCATGGCTGAAGCCCTTGATGTCCTCCTCCAGGGCGCAAGCGCGGAGCGCCTTCTTGTAGCGGGTGCGATCGTAGGGCTTGCCGAACAGGATGTTGTCGCGGACGGTGAGGGTCTGGATCCATGCTGCCTGGGGGACGTATGCGACGCTGCCCGACAAACGAACCTGCCAGGAATGTAGAGCCGGTCGGGATGGAGAGCATCCATCCATTGAGTCAAGTCAACGACATTCATCGATGAAAGACCAAGTAAGAATGACAACTAGTTTGGAATCGGCGGTGATCGATCGATGAGATGGCGGAAGCTAGTTATAGAGCTTTGTTTTGTTCTTATTTTTACCGAGCCCGAGAGCTTGGGTATCTCCCCGAGGAGCGCGAGCAGCAGCGAGGACTTGCCGGAGCCGACGGCGCCGCACACCGCCACTTTCTCACCGTGCTTCACCACGAGGTTGACGGTGACGAGGGCGGGCACAGCAGCATCGTCGGGGGCCCAGCTCAGAGTGGCATCGTCGACCTGGATGGGGAACAACGGGGGAGGATGGGCGGAATGACCGTCGTTGGCGTCGGCCAGCTCCTCCTCCTGCAGGAACGTCTCGAGGCGGTGGAACGAGATGTGCGCCTGTATGAACGCGGCCAGCACCTCGGGCGTCATGCGCACGGGGTCCTGGATGATGCGGAACGTGGCGAGCACCGTGAACACGACGGTGGAGGTGAGCGTGGCGGTGCCGAGCAGCAGCGTGGCGCTGAGCACGACGCACGAGAGCACGGTGGGCATGAGCCAGTAGATGACGGTCGTGTAGTTGCGCTTGTGCTGCGTCTGCGAGAGGAACGCGAACTCGGCGCCGCGCTGGGAGGCGACGGAGGAGTGGAAGCCGTGCTCCCACGCCTGCAGCTTCACGACCTTGATGCCGTGCAGGAGCTCGGTGGTGCGCCGCAGCCGCTCGTCCTGCGCGGCCATCAGCCGCAGCTGCGAGCGCTGCATCGACGTGATGAGCGGCGGCATGAAGAGCAGCACGAGCACGACGATGGCCCCCCCCGGCAGCGCCGCCGCGCCCACGACCGTCCACGCGATCCCCATCGCCCCCACGAAGATCACCGCCACCAGCCACGCCCAGTGCAGCCTCCAGCTCAGCTCCGCCAGCCTGTTCACGTCCACCGTTATGTAGTTCACGATCTCCCCCACCCCGTGCCTCCTCCTCCCCGCGCTGCTCAGCCTCAGCTCCTTCCCGTACACCGCCCCCATCATGATGGACTGCATCTTCCCCGCGATCACCCTCACCCCGAAGTACCAATGCCTCTGCGCCATGTTCTCCATCAGCTTCATCACCGCGATGAAGGCGACCAGCGCCACCCCTTCGCCCGCCCCCCGCTGCTCCTCCGACGATGCATAGTCCACGAAGAAGTAGAGGAAGATGGGCCCCGACAGCACGCCCATGCCCTTGACGAACGCGAAGCACGCCGTGATGCCCACGTCCTTCCACAGGCAACTCCACAGCGCGCGGCGGATGGAGTGCCGCCGCCGCCTCCCCGACTGCGCTTCCCACGCGTGCTGGAAGCGGGCGACGAGGAGCTCCGGCTTGCACGACGCCGGGGCCGGCGGCAGGTCGCTCAGGCCCAGGACTCTGCTGTTGCCCAGCTTCAGGAGGGGGAAGGGGAAGCAGAAGAAGAGGTAGCTCCACCAGCTACAGGTCGTGAAGTAATCCGGGGTGCTGCTGCTGCTACTACCCAGCAATGGCTCTTGCAATGGGGCTTTTGTGGGCGCCATGATGCCCTTCTGATCTCGCAACTTCCAGCTATAGCCCTCCCTGGCTGCACCTGTTTCTGTCGGCCAACACACAGGATAGCAAAAGCCTGGAGAGTGTGGAGCCGCCGCCGCCGCCGTTTCCCGGCTGTAGCCTGCCCGCTGCTATGGCGATCGATGCTGCGATGCCTCTCTTCACATCTCAGCAACAGCTGCAGCAACATACGTCCTAGTTGAGAGCAGGGCCATAGCTGCTGCTGCTGCCCAATGGGTGGCCATGGTGCACCACAGGAGAGGAAGAGGAGGGCTGCTGCTTGCTTTTGGCCACAGCCTGCGAGTGAATGATCCATCCTCAAGGATTAGGAGGGCACAAATCGGATGCCATGATCAGCATCAGCATCCATGCATCATTCATTGGTTGCTATGAGGGGGCTTGCTTCGCAGCAGCACATCCAGATCGTGACACAAACATGTACAACAAACACACCCACAACATGTATGTACGATGTACATACATACAATATACTGCTACACACTACCGTTTTCTGATTGATTGATTTATTCGCTTTTTCTTTTTGTTTCCGTTCTGCGGTTCTTGTTTTTTAGTCGACTTGGCATCTCAATAAAGTTCCACGAATCACTGGGTTTACCGACAATAAAAGGGTAAACCGGTGGATTTACCGTCTCGGTCTCGGGAACCGGTTTTTACAAAAAAAGCGGTTACACTGGTCAAGGGTATAGACGCTAGACTAGTTAGTAGTCACTAGGCTCCCCTCTTTTCTCTCGTCTTCTCTCCCCTCTTCTCCTCTCAATCTTCCTCTCAATCTCATCTTCTCCTCTTCTTCTCTCTCTCCTCCTCTCTTCTTCTATGCCTTCCGTAAACCCTAAACACCTCCTCTCTCTCTCTCTCTGTCTCTCTCTCTCTCTCATGTAGACCCCTCGAAATACGAAGGATTTTCAAGTGCGTGGGTTTGTAAGTGATTTCTGCTGATTTTCAGGTTGCCCAAAATGCTCAACTCATTCATTCTGCCTAAAAGAGAGACTACGTGTGTGTGGGGACCATGTGGACACATGGTGGGTGGAGAGTTGAAGGGTGTCTGTCGCAAGCCATTAGAGGTTGGGCCATTGGTCATATGTATACATAGTTCTGTACGTTTCAAAGAATGGCTTGGACAGCAACTTGGATATGCTGTCAACCACGGAAGGCCATACTAGTCCGACTTTCTAAATCAAGAGATGTGATGGTCTGCCCGACAACCTTTTGACTAGGTTAACTTACTAACGGAACCTCAGTTTCAACAAGGCACACAATGCAAGTCACAACATAGTCCACGATTTCAATATAATTAATTGTATATAAGATATCAAAACATTCATATACTTGTCGTTCACTGCAGCAACACAGTAAACACAATGCAGATTCCAAATGCAGCTCAAAATGCCACTTGCAATAGCGCTGTGAACACAATGTCACTTGCAGTACAACAAATTAGATACAAGAAATGTCGCAAATCACACCCCACGGAAGTGACATTACTGCAAAACAAAGAGGTTCCACAGCGACAAATGAAATGTCCAAGTTGTATCATGACATTGTGTTCAAAAAAAGATGACAAACCCATGAATATATGTATATATAACATTTGCAGAATAATCAGATTCCAACATCAGTGTTTTCTCAAATCACTAGATTCTATCATCCATTGTTGGGTAAACAACAGACAGATAAAACAAAGAAACAACACAAAGTCCCCATTGATCCCTTATGATCTATGGCATTATTACCCATTACCATAGTCCTCAAAGATGGTTCACTCCCCCTGCTATCATGATGGGTAGACCTCAATGCATGCACTTCTTTGTGAATCACAAACAGGGCACTTCTCCACATCTCCTTGCCAATAACTGCACATCTCTTTGGTAATCATTGCACACACAATCACCAAAAACCAACAAGATGCAAGCTTCCATAGCCATACACTTCTTATAATACTCGTTCGCACTTGTCCATTCCATCAGCTACTAGTCTCCTTCATCGCGAGTATCCTTGCTTTTGATTTCTTGGCTGAAAGAGTTTTGGAAAGTAAGAACTAGAGGTTTGATTTCTTGGCTGAAAGAGTTTTGGAAACTATTGCCGCGCATATATACGCAAGTATATACGCGAGCATATACACTAAGAAAATTTACCAAGTCTATTTACATGTATATATTCGCAAATATATACCCAAAATTAAATTAAAGAATATTTATATTAAAAAAATAAACAATAACCTTATTTTAGTTATTTTTATACAATTCTTTTTGTTCTCAATTAGAGAACATATATATATCTTCAAATGCTTTTACATTTAAGAGAGCTTCTTTATTTCAAAACTTGTAAGATCAATGAAAAACTCAAGCCCTCACTATGTATTTATACATGATGCCTGTCTAAGCCTATTCAAGTGGGATATTTTTATTTCTTACTTGTTTGTCTACTCTTGTATACATTGATTTATCTGTATATCCATACATACAGACATATTTATCTTTACTAACAAGCATACCTACATAATTATCAATATATACATTCATATTGACTTGTATATGGAGATAAGATAAATCATATTAATCTGTATATGCATATATACATGCATATGCAGTTGTAGATTAAAATGTAGATGTATATTCATTTGTACATTCATACATGCATACATATTCACCTATATATGCACACATACGTGTATATTCACCTCTATATGGATAGCTACATATCTATTTACCTATATATGTTTGTTGTTTGTTACAACATAATTGAAAATTAACTTATATTAGTATGTATTCACTTGTATATGCATACATACATGCATGTTCACCTATAATGTACATGTTTGTTTCATATTCGCTTGTCTATGCATATATATATATATATATATATATATGCATAAATATTAATATATTCATGTATATATATACTTGTATATTTAGATGTATACACACATATTGGTCTTTATATGGATAGAATATAATTGGATATCATTCATTTTATATTGAATTTAGTAAATAAATTATATCATTGTATGTTAGATTGATTTGGTAAACCATTTGATTGTTTTAAATGAGGTGATGGGTTCAAATCTTCCTTAGGAAACAATGTTGTAGTATAGTTGCGACAAGTATGTAGCAAACATGTTAACTACACATTTTGACGTGACATAGCTACAAATTAACTTATATTTGTATGTATTCACATGTATATGCATACATACATGCATATTCATCTAAATATTCATTTTCTCATGCATATTTGTATGTGTATGTATAGATATATGCAGATTCGTCTATATATGTACATGTTTGATGTATATTGGCTTCTAAATGGGCAGATATAGGCATATTCACTCGTATATTGAAACATACATGCTAATTCACCTGTATATCTATGCAAACATGCATATTCACCTATAATGTACATGTTTGCTATATATTCGCTTGTATATATATGCATACATACATATATATACGCATAAATATTAATATATTCATGTATATATATACATGTATATTTAGATGTATACACGCATATTGGTTTATATATGGATAGATAATTGGGTATTAATCATTTTATATTGAATTTAGTAAATATATTATCTTATTGTATGTTGGATTGATTGGATAGACCACTTCATTGTTTCAAATGAGATGATGGGTTTGAATCTTGCTTGGCAAACAATGTTGTAGTATGGTCGCGACAATTTTGCAGCAAACACGCGCTAAAATTGTTTGTTTACTGCACATTTAGCCACGACTTTGCTCGAACATAGCTGCAAATTAACTTATATTAGTATGTATTCACCTATATATGGATACATACAATGAATCAAGTGCGGTTGGTAATTCAAATGCATCCCACGCGATATCCGACGGATTCCTCTCGAGTCGGGCTAGTGGGCACTTTATTGATTGGCACGACATTGTTATGGTTTGGTCCGTTGCTAGAAGAAAATTCTCCCCTACTCAACAACTTTGAAGAATTCATCAAAGAGTTTAAAGCTTGTTTCGGGGATACGGATAGTGTAAGGACGATAATCAATAAACTTTGCACACTGCGGCAAGGGGATCAACCAACATCGACATATGTAGCTAATTTTCGTCTCATTGTAAGTGATATTCCTTGGGATGAACAAGCCCTCATGGAGTGGTTTCGTTCCGGTCTACGTGGAGACGTAAAAGATTTGCTCCTTACCTTCCCAGAAGATCCAAAATCCCTCACAGAAGCTATCAGCCGAGCAGTATGATGTGATAATCGACTTTTTGAGTGTCGGTCCGAGCGAGAACAACAACAGCAAACAAGATCAAGATTTATGCCAACTTGTGCATCATTGAGAACACAATCTCCAAGGCAACAATTTGGCCCTATCCCAGCTCCACAACATGGAGTCCAACACCAATGGAGATTGATATGACTTGGCGCCGAGGACCATTATCGAATGAAGACAAACAATGTCATCGAGCAAATCGACTATGCTTATATTGTGGAGGTCCCAGACATATTGCCATTCATTGCCCGCACAGACTAAGACGTCAAGTACATCATATTATATGTGATAATAAAAATGAGTCTAGCATTATAGAAACAATGCCAACAAGTGACTCTAGCAATCCACCTCTATCCAATAAGTTTGAGGTCCTAAGCCAATTAGAAGAGGAGTCAAACGAATAAGTCTAGCCAAAATCGGAGTCGTTTGGTTGGACAGTCCTAGATCTGTGCAGCCTAGTGTGGGTTCAATCTCTTCCAAGCATGTTAGTAAGGTTTTCTGAGCCCAAGTACAAGTTAGGACACCAAGTTGTCAACTTTTTGTCCTAGCTCTCTTAGATGCCGGAGCCAATTCTTGTTTCATGGATAAAGATTTTGCCCGAAAGCATCAAATATCCTTCCATAAACTTCCTTGCCTAGTTTCTGTAGTTGTTATTGATGGACGTCCCATAGCTTCAGGAAAAATATTAGAGGAGTCTGAGCCGATACACATACTCTTAGGTGATTTAGGATGTGTCATTTCCTTCAATATAATTCCTAGCCCCAAGAACCCAATATTGCCATGGTTCGAGCTCCACAACCCTAGAACTGATTCGAAACGACGAGAAATTTGGTGACGTTCAGAAGAAAAGCTAGTACTCCAGACTCGAACCCAGGATCCTCCCCAAAAAAAGCATAGTGTGACCAATTCACCCTCTACCAAACAACTTGCTCCTCTTCAGATTTCAACCATCACCCTACAACTATGCCAAGTAGGAGCAAAAGAAGAGTTTTTCTTATTTATTGTATCAGTTGCAGCTTCCACTGACATTCAAGGAAAGTCAGAGATCTACATTTCAACAAAATACAAAGAATATGCTAATGTCTTCGACAAAGCCAAAGCTGGTGTACTTCAGAAACATTGGCCATACGATTGTCCCATTGATCTACAACCAGGAAAAGAGCCACCATGGGGACCGATCTACAATCTGTCACCAATGGAGCTTGAGGTTCTTTGCGCATACATTGACGAGAATCTTGCAAGTGGGTTTATTCGACATTCAAAGTCTCTAGCTAGTTGTCCTATCTTTTTCGTGAATTAAAAGGACGACTCCTTTCGTCTGGTCATGAATTATCAAGGATTAAATAAAGTCACAATAAGAAATAGGTATGCTCTACCTTTAATTCCTATCTTTTAGAGCGCATTGGTGGTGCAAAGCATTTTACCAAAATTGATCTACGGGGTCCAACATATGGCAGATGACGTTTTCCGAGATTTCTAGATATATTCCTCATCGTCTATCTAAATTATCTGCTTATCTACTCTAGAACATAAGCAGAGCACGATATAAATGTGCGGAAAGTACTCCAACGCTTAAGAGAAGATGGTCTTTATGCCAAACTGGAGAAGTGCAGTTTTGACTGTAAGGAAGTGGAGTTCTTGGGTTACACAATTTCATCCAAAGGTATCTTCATGGATCTAGGGAAAGTTCAAACTATAGTGGAATGGAAAACTCCAAGTTCCGTCCGTGATGTCCAATGTTTTCTTGGATTTACCAACTTCTATCGCAAGTTCACCTGGAATTATTCGAAGATTGTATAGTCGCCCACTCACTTACCAAGAAAAATCAAGCCTTCGTATGGACTCTTGAAGCGGACAAAGATTTTACTCAATTAAAAGAGGCATTCACATCAGCTCCTATCTTAGCTCATGTGGACCTAGCGAGGCCATTTACCATTGAGGCAGATGCATCCGACTTTGCAATGGGGAGCATCCTATCACACAACCAAGGGAACATGGAGTCGCGTTTTACTCAAGAAAATTTAATGCTGCAGAGATCAATTATGAGGTGCATGACAAAGAGTTACTAGCTGTGTTCGATCTTTTGTGCAATGACAACATTTTTTTGAAGGTTCGCCTCATCAAATCATCATTTATAGTGACCACAAAAATCTTACATATTTCCAGATGGCTCAAGTGCTAAATAGGCCACAAGCTCGGTGGGCGCAATTGTTAACTCGCTTTGATTTCAAGATCATTTTCCGCCCAGGGAAACAACAAGGGAAAACAGATTCTCTGTCTCAGCACTCATATTTGGCACCTCGCCTTGGAGACCCAGCTTTTGACAATCAAAAGTAAGTTCTCCTTGATCCAGCAAAACTGCAAGCAATAACGGTTTCTAATGCACCACTGGATTTAAGTCTTCTTGATACTATTCGACAACAACTTCCCACTGATGATTTTGCAAATGATGTCTTCGCCCACCTTGGTCCCAGTGATGCATCTTGCTCCACATTGTCACGATCATCTCGACGTTATAAGGAGTTTAAGCGGCAAGATAACTTACTTTTCTACAAAAATCTTCTTTACATCCTTGATGCATCATCACGCCCTCAAGTGTTAGAGTATTGTCATGATACCCGTATGGCTGGACACTTTGGTATTGGCAAGACCATAGAGCTAGTGAAGCGATGATTTTGGTGGCCTCATTTATAACAATTCGTTGAAGATCACGCTCGCACATGTGACATCTGTTGTCGAGCTAAGATGCCTAGGCATCATCCTTATGGGTTGCTGCAACCGTTACCCACACCAAGCAAGCCATGGCAGTCAATTTCCATGGATTTCATTACAGATATGCCACCTTCGCAAGGTTTTGATGCTATTTTAACCGTAGTGGATCGATTTACCAAGATGACACATTTTTTGCCATGTGTCAAGAGTATTAGTAATCAAGAAACATCAGATATCATTATGCGGGAAGTATTTCACCATCACGGTCTTCCAGACAACATTATTAGTGATCGTGGTCCGCAATTTATCTCTCACTTCTGGAATCACCTATGTGACGGGCTCCAAATGACTTGCAAACCCTCTTCAGCCTGTCATCTTGAAACTGATGGCCAAACAGAGCACACGAATCAAACAGTTGAACAATATCTTCAATGTTGCATCAGTTACCAACAAGATGATTGGAGTCATATATTGCATCTTGCAAAGTTTGCGGACAATAACATTGTACACTCATCTATCAAGGTCACACCTTTCTACACCTATACTGGTAACCGTCCTCGATGGTATCTCTTGGACATCCTAGTGCTCTCACCAAATCCTAGCACGGAGCAGCATCTCCATCGCCTACGACAGCTTCAGTCCGATTTGTCTTCACATCTTCAAAAAGCTCAAGCCCAATATAAGGCCCATGCAGATCGACATTGTCTTCCGTCTCCGTTCAAGATTGGTGATCGGGTATGGTTGTTAGGATGCCACATCAAAACTACTCGGCCGTGTGATAAGCTAGATTATCAATGCCTCGGTCCTTTTGTCATCACAAAGCAGATTAATGATTCAACCTTTCGTCTTGATCTTCCTGCAAATTTACGACTTCATCCCGTATTTCATAGCTCTCTTCTGGAGCCTTGTCACACCAGCTTGATTCCCAATCGTGTCGTGCCGGCCCCACCTCCTCTCCCACTTGCTGACGGCCCAGAGTACGAGGTAGCCTCCATTCTTGATTCTAAAAATTGTGTGCAACAAGTTGTATTATCTCGTTGATTGGCTGGCTTATTCCTCGAATGATCGCATATGGGTACCCGTCGATAATATTTATAATGCTCAAACTCTTATCGAAGACTTTCATCATCACTATCCCAACAAACCCCGGCCTGCATGGTTAACAACTCCTTCCATTCCTCATTTTAGAAGGGGGGATAGTGTAAAGAAGCAATGAGCACTAGGCTTCTCCTGGATTTGAACCCAGGATCTCGTACTATATAATAGAGAAGTCTAACCATTGAAGTAGCTTATTGTATTTAAAGAAAACTCTAGAACTTTCTAGAACATTCTAAAACTGTCTAGAGCATCCTAGAATATTCTAGTAATAGAACATTCCAGAACCTTCTAGAAATCTTTAGGCTAATCCTATAAATAGAGACATATACATAATATCAAATCAGTTCGAATAAACGCCAGTCTTTAGCCTTAAGCCTTTCTTGTATCCGACTCTGTTTGTTCTCATTCTGTTCTAATAAACTCACTCTTCTGTTATCCATCCACTCTCCTCTCTTAGTCTCTACTCTTATATCTTCCTTCAATTATTCAATCTCTTCTTTGGCTCTGACAGTCATGCATGGGCATGCCACACTTGGGCGTGCCAATGCCCATGCATGGAAACCACATAAGGCAGGCTGATGCGGTGCATCGACCTGCCCAGCTTTTCCAAGGCGGCGCAAGGCAGGTCGATGCGGCGTGCGTGGCATGCCCATGCATGGTAGCCGCGCATGGTAGGTCGATGCAGCACATCGACTTGCCCTACGTTCCAGGGCGGCGCATGGCAGGTCGATGCATCACATCGACCTACCTTGCGTTTGAGTGGAAAATCAAGGTGATCGGATTTGAGTGGAAAAAAGATGATGCAGTTCAAGATTTAGGGTTGTTTTAGGGTTAGGGCTGAGGTGTTGGATGGCTTACCTGGAAGGTCCTTTGCTTGCAGTTTTCTTGTCCATGTTAGCTGGTGGATGCGCTCTTTCTGGCCCTTGCGGATTGATGCTGTTCTGACTGTTGGGGCTCCTCTGATGGCTTTTGAAAACAGATGTGGGGCCTAGGGAGTTTGCCTATCTTTTATAGGGAGTATAAAAAAACTATGGTTAAATCTTAACTGTGATTAGGTCTAACTGTAGTTAGATCTTAGCTAGGGTTAGTTTTTACCGACAGTTTGAATCTAACTCTAGTTTCACACTTAACTACAGTTAAATTAAACCCTATCTAATAATTAACTTTAGTTGGGTCAGGGTTTAGTTTAAATAAGACGAGCTTGCTTATTTATAACATAATATAGATCAGTCTTTTTAATTTGAGAGGATTTGTAAGCAAAGCTAGTCTTTAGTGTTTATTTCTCCGAGGAAGATGCTGTGTTGGGCCCCCGCTCGGCCCTCGTCACCGCCGCCGCCGACAACAACTCCCGTGGCACCCTCCTCCTCTTCATCCTCGCCCCCGCCATCGCCTGGGTCCTCCTTAACATCCTTCGGCCCGCCCTCAACCAACTGGAGAAGATGCAGCAAAAATGAGAGCCTAGAGGACAACTCTCTCTCTCTCTCTCTTTCTCTATCTACATATATTCTTGATCTTCCATCCCCATCTCCTTCTCCCCTCCCCTTCCTTCTGTTGCTTCCTTCCCCTTCCCTTGTCTTCTCTGGTTCAAGACTCCACAGAGCACACTAAACATGTCCAAACTATCTTCTCTAAACTCCGCGAACATGGGCTTTATGCCAAACACGAGAAGTGTGAATTTGATCGAACCTCAATGGAGTTTCTCGGGTATGTCATTTCATCTGGTGATCTCATGATAGATAAGAAGAAAGTTGCAGTAGTACAAGTGTGGAAAGTTCCCACAAAGTTTAAGGATGTGCAATCCTTCTTGGGTTTTGCCAATTTCCATCATCGATTCATTCGAGGAATCTCTGCACTGGCGAAACCACTATTCGCACTCACGCGGAAGGATTCTTTTTTTTCTTGGACTCCTGTAGCTCAACATGCTTTTGAAACACTGAAGAAAGCTTTTACCTCAGCTCCTGTTCTTCTACACACAAATCTAGCCAAACCATTTACTGTCGAAACTAATGCTTCCGACTTTGCCATCGGTGTTGTTCTCTTCCAACCAGATGACAATGGGATCCTTCATCATGTTTCCTTTTATTCTAGGAAGTTCACACCCCCTGAGATCAACTACCCAGTTTACGACAAAGAGCTCTCGACCATTATTGCAGCCTTTCAAGAATGGTGTCCTTACTTGGTGGGTGCCCAACATCGAGAACCTCCTCCACTTCACCACCACTTGCACCTTGAATCGGAGGCAAGCAAGATGGTCGAACTTCTTGGCCATCGACTTAGAAATTTTTTACCATCCAGGCATCCAACATGGCAAAGTTTATGCCCTATCTAGGCGTTTGGAATTCGAAATTCGGCCAGGTGATAAAGCTTACGACCAACAATCACAATGTCTCATACAACCCAACCAACTCCAACTCTTTGCAACATATATGGTCACGGATGAATCATTGCTTACCACAATAGCTATAGATACTACCACAGACAAGTTTGCTAAAGAAATTTAAGAGAAACTCAACATTAACTCAACCATAGGGAAGGTATGGAATGTTCATGACCAATTTGTGTTTCGAGATTGTTTTCTTTTCCAGTACAAATTAATATATGTCCCAGATGGTCCATGTCGTATTCGTATCGTGAAGGAATGTCATGATGATGCCCTAGCTGGACATTTTGGTGTCGCCTAAACGTTGGAGTTAATATCTAGAAGTTATTGGTGGCCACAACCTTGGAAACTTTTGAAAGAATTTGTGAGAACATGTGATACATGTGCTCATGCCAAAGCAGTACATCATCATCCCTACGGTCTACTTCAACCTCTGCCAACTCCAGTTAGGCCATTGGCATCCATCTCGTCAAATTTTATCACCGACCTTCCAAAGAACTAGTGGGTTTAATTCAGTAATGGTGGTAGTTGATAGATTCACAAAGATGACACATTTTATTCCATGTTCTAAGATAATCTCAGGAATGAAAACGATAGATCTATTATTGAAAAATATTGTGCGCCTTTATGGTTTACCCGATAAGATCATCTCAAGTCGTGGTGCCCAATTTGTTGTGGACAAAGGTCGTCAGGCGGAACAAGCGCTGGCTTCCAGCAGTATGGTGGAGGCGTGAAGGCGTGGGTAGA
>JBBBWG010009513.1:5662-22826 GCA_037176905.1 Azolla pinnata | reverse complement strand
CTCTTCCATATTACTAACCAGGAGTTGTAGGATGAGTGCCATCTCCATCAATGCCACCAGTGCCCCGAATCGAGTGCGTTTGAACCACATCTTCATTACTGATAGCAGCCACTGCAACTGCAGATGCAGCTGCTTCTGCTTCTGCCTCCAAATCTATAACTTTTCTTTGGAAACCGTCATGGGTTCCTCCATTCTTCTCCTGCACAGAAAATGCAGTCCCCCCATCTGATTCCAGAAATTGTGACACACGAGATGCCTCAGACCTGAGTTCTATCATTTGGGTATTCGAACGAGGAGATAATGGAGAGCTTGATGGGATAGGTGGCGAAGATGTGACTGCACCTGCCAATATGATCAGACAAACTTCATGCAATCACTACTGGTTCAACAACTACGGAATTCCACATCACATACACGACGAAGAATAAGAAAATAAACGTGTAAATTAGGAAAAGTGTGCAGACCAAATTGGATCTTCTCTCCAGCCAGTAATGAGCTTATGGACCCGGGAACATTGATTGGAACAGTTGATTTCTCAGAAATAGATACAGTAATACGAGGTATTCCTGTGTCTGGCACCACTGGGTTCCTGTCGGGTATGTGTGATTGATCAGGAAAATGTCCTTCAAGTCGGAATGGCTTCATTGCTTCCTCAAGCTGTATTTGTGTGAGGCTAACCACCTGTGGCATAACCAAACTTCCATGTCAAAAGACAGCGCAAATAACAAGCATATTTCCAATATTTTCTCACCTCCTGATTAGATCGTTGCCCACCCCAAGCAGTAGGAAGTGAAGGCTCACTGCTACGTCTCTCAGATTGGTGTCCACCTGAACCTGAAGCCTCCAGAGTGGCAACACTTGATACTGAACTAGTTCCTCCAACGGGCCTTCATGCAGCCAGTAAGATACATCAAGTTAGGGAGAAGAAACATAATCTGCAGAGATGCAATACAGCTTATCAGTACTTACTTGGTTGATGTTGTTTTATTAGATTCAGATGGTTTGTTCCTTGTCCTTGCACCCCCTGTTGGAGCAACATGGGCTGCTATATTTACAGCAGGAGTCCCGGTAGTATCTGTACCAGCACGACGGTGTGATGCCATAGATCTATTCTCAGCAGGCTGCACTTCCTTACCCTGTCCAACGTTCTTCTTTGTATTGCTCCTATTTGAATTGACAGCCCCAGCCTTTGTATTTGAGCGTTGTGTCTTGAGAACCTTCAAATGTTCCAGATTCACAGATCATATCAAGAAGAATGGATCACAGATGTTATCAACAAGAATGGAATGAACACCTTATTGTTCAAGAAATCTCCAGGAAATTTTGCAATACAGCAAGCACAAAAATATGACCGAGATGTGTTAAAGTTTAAATTTATTCCATGCAAGCACAAATGCACCCAGCAACAGAAATGAAGAGAAATTGGTAAGCGAATAATAAGACACTTACCCCATTGTCCACCAACTTGGCTTTATTTTCCTTCTCCCGTTGCTCACGTTGCTCACGAAGTAGCTGACGTTTGGATCGGACCTCGATGAAATCATCTTTATCATTTTGAGTTTCTATCCCTCGCTGCTCAAAGACATAGACTACGCCACTTCTCAATGGTGCGTCTTCAGTGATGTCAACTTCATACTTCTTATAGAGGGTCCTATTGCTGGCATGGTTATTTTGACTAGGCACCTTCACTGCAGCCTGTTTAGGGTGTCCGCCAGAAGAAACATTCATCTGAGTTGGGTTGTAATGTACAACAGCAGGACGACTTTCTGAGTCCTTGTTTGCAACTGTAGCGTTTTCTACTTCGCCGCTTCCCTCCTTATTTGCACAACTCACAGTCAAATCTTCAGCTATTTCTATGGCAGAAGGCTCGCCATCTTTGGTAGGCAAGGGCATTCTTACTTTATACTCAAGCCTTTGAGTACTCCGACGATATATCCTTCTTTGAGCACCCCTCTTGGGTCCACTTTCAGGCCAAGATTCAACCACATGAGAACCTTGATATCTATTGTTCCGACCACCACGAAACCTCCCCCTACCTCTTCCCAAAATACCTTGATAGAAAGAGGGATCATTCCTTCTCCGACCCCGTGATGGTCTACTAGATGCTGCATTCAAGTCTCTTCTCACGTAACCTGCAGGCTTAACTCCATAGGCATCCTCACTATTAGATGCTCGATTCTTTGCCTGATGAGGTTTGGCCATATCCTCAGCTGTGGGCTCCTGTATTGAACTATCTTTCACATCCTGAGGAGCAGGAATTGATGCAATTTTATTATCCTCAACGTGTTCACCACTCCAGCTTGTAGATATGCTTTTGTCACTTTGCACTTGCACAATAGCATCTGCTCCCAACTTGACCGATTGCTCTAAATTTGAGGGCTCGTTCACAGTTTCTCTAACATGTTCAGATTGCAACTCACGGTCCTGTGATAACATTCCCTGCCCTGTTGTCGTATGTATCTGCAACCCTGGTTGGAGAATTGTTGAAGCATGGCTTGCAGAACCAGAGTGTCCAATCTGTCCGAATTGAAAGATGGGTTGTTGTTGACCGTGCAATTGTGCAAACTGAGGAATCTGAGGATGTATATGCAAAGGCATCTGAATAGAACCAATCTGAATTGCACTAGGCATGAAGGGCACACCAGAAAGTAGACCCAGTTGAAGGAAAGGCAACTCTTGTTGATTTTGTAGACTTTGTGTGGATGATGGCACAGATTGATTTGCGGGAACATTATTTAAGTTGGTTGGCTGAGGCAGCGGTAAAGCCATAAACGAGAAAGGTTGCTGAAATTGCTGGAGTAACGAATGCCTTGAACTTAATCCTTCTGAATGATGGGCCATAGGCGATGCATCCATGGTACTCACAGAGAGGAAGGGGATATGATGAGAATAATGATGCATTACCTGATCTTGTACTGTTTTCTGTGCTACCGCGCCTGTCTGTGGATTTGTTTGCATATCCACAGGGGCAAAGCTCACAGATCTCTCCTGGTGTGAATTTCTAGCTTTATCCATGCCTTTATATCCATTATTGACACTACCCTCATGTGTCTCATCTTCCACCACCAGTTGTTGGTTTCCACCATCCTCTCTCACAGAAATATCCTCTCCTTTTACTAATACCTTATCACACTGGTTTACAGCCTTCGCTTCTTCGACATTTCCTTCTCCGTCAGCCCTGAATTCAATATTCCCTCTTGGGTCTTCTTCTTTTGAAGTTTGCAAATCACCTGACGCCTCGACCTCTTCTGAGCTTATTTGTGCATCAGTGAGATCAGATATTTCATCCACTTCTTCAGTATAGGTCTCAGATACCACATCCGAATGCGAGTCTTGATCCTCATATGCATGGCCTGTAGAATCCTGTTCGTCTTCAATGCTGTCATCAGAAAATTGTGAAACAGCATCTGATAGCACCACTTCCTCAGAAGGAATATTTTCAAACTGTTTCAGAGCCATATCCCCTCCCTCAACCCCTTGGTTTGTCTCATGGGATACAACCTCAACAGCAACCTCGGCTGAGGAATCTTTCTTTGGTATGGATTCTGATGCAGAAGAACTGATTCCAAAGGATTCAGTTTTTGTTTCTTTCTCGTCGGATTGGAAATGCTGTTTTCGAATCATTACTGGACGAGGTGGTGGTGGCAATACCTTAGGTTGCTTAGGCAAGGATTGCCGAAGAAGACCAAATGGTTGAGGATACTCTGAAGGATAGCTTGCAACAGGGGGTTCGAACCTACTAGGATCATCTTTAGTCCACCAGTTTCCTACATCTTTGTCCATAGAGTTGTGAGGAGGAACTCTCTCTTGTGCATCCCAATTCACTGTTGGACTTCTGGTGGCTTTCTTAAAACTCCTTTGATCATCATATTCTGAGAGGCTAACATCGTCTCTAGAGAGTGTGTTCCTTGTCAGACCCTGCTGTGCAGCATGTTGTGCTCCCTGGCCATTGTCAGCATTCTCTCTTCTCCAGTCTTGAGTGTATCTACTTTTTTGTGTTGAAAGGCCATGTCCTTCCTTGCCATGGGAAGAACCAAAAGGCAATTTCAAAATGCTTGGAACAGCTGGTGCCTCTCCATGTCCATCATCATCGCCGTCTTGTACATCCTTGTTAGAACCATGAATTGATTTCCCTGGTAGATCTTTCACTGCCACTTCATTCTTCCTCTGTTGTACCACTTCTTCACTTCGTACCTCTACCTTGTGTAAAGACTGCTCTTGTCGTTTTGCCATCCGCTCTTCGAGCTCCAATAACTTCTTTCTTGCAGCTTCCTTCCTTCTTTCTTCCTCAAGAGCGGCCATGCGTTTCTCCTCTTCTCTTAGTCGGCGTACTTCTTCCACCCTTCTAGCCGCCTCTTCAGCTTCTCTTTCAGCTCTCAGAGCCTTTTCTCTAGCTTCTTCCTCTAATTTCAGTCTCATTTCTTCTTCTTCTCTAGCTATTCTTTCTTGCTCTTCCTGCTCTTTTCTAGCAATCTCCATAGCCCGTGCTTGTTCCTCGGCCGCTCTTTGGCTCTCTAACTCTAACATCTTCTGAACCCTTTCCAGTTCTGCTTCAAAGGACTCCCTCGCTAGATCCCTCACATTCTCATCTTTCAATGACTCTTTCTTCATCCGAGACACCTTGACATCCAGCCCGACTGAGCCCATGAATGATCCTGGCCTTGCATCCATGATATCTCCAAGAAACGGATCTTCACTACGAATATGTTCTCGGAACCCACTTCTTCTTTCTCTTGCATAATAATCAGGACTGACTACGTCCTGCCTGGGGTTGAATATTCTTGGGACTGGAGCCTCAGGAAGAGCATATGGAAAGCCACTTCCTCTACCACCTCTTTCCCCTTGTAGGCCATGACCTACACTGACTCCCTGCTTGCCATGAATATCTCTGCTGCTCCTATACTCTTGCCCTTGCCTCATATCTCGGCTCGTGAAATCCGATCCGGACATATGATTTCTAGGCATATTCGCACCTCCAGGATACATTCTAACATCTCTGGTCCCTGTTGATTCAGCTGCAGAGAAACTCCACCCTCTCTTTAAATAGTCATTTCTCCCTCCGGCATTCATGTCGAGTCTATCACCATCCCCTCTATAATCACGTTCAAATCTGGAAGCACTGTTGGCGAATTGACCTGGGCCTCCAGCTTCTTTGGTGTACCCACCTTTAGGCATAAAACCACTGGCATCTGCATCATTTCTTCCCAAGTAACCATTTCTCGAAGTGGGCCTTTTCACATCCCTGTAATCCGATGTCCAGCTATCAACCGTGGAATAGGTCTCACTTAGTTCAAGTCGAGACCTTTCCTGAGGTTGAAAGCTAGACAACGTCTCTCTTTCATCGTCAGTCCAATTCGAAGTATGATCCAACTTTATCAAAGGTGCTGGTGCTCGAGAAATACGGCTATCTTTGACTCCCCTACTATCACTACCAGCATCATCAGCCTTTCCACGGGGATCTGGCCGAGATTCTGTACTTCTTAGCCCGATACCTGTAGATTCGGAGCCCGACGACCTCGACTCCCTTACGGGGCTATCTTCCTGGTGATGGATCTTCTTCGATGATTCGTTTCGCACAAGCAACGAAGGTTTTTCTTGCTGCTTGAGTAGCGGGTCCCTTTGCTGTTGCTTGATTTGGAGAGAAGTGGAGGAGGATGGGACTGAAGCCTGAAGGCTAGGGAAATCCTCTCCTCTAAACACAACTGCCTTCTCCACAGTAGGGTTTGAAACCAAACCAGCTGCGCTAGTAGAAGTGGAAGGCATAACAGAAGAAGAAGAAGAAGAAGAAGAAGAAGAAACAACAGAGAGCGGAGGCCGCGAACCTGGAGGAGTGTAGGCAGAAACCATGGGTTCTTTCCCACCACCATTCTGTCCTTGAATCGGTAGCGACGACGACGACGATGATGAGATGGTCCCTTTGGTTGAATCGACGATCCTCGAGGATTCAGATCTTGATGATCTGCTGGAAGGATCATGTCGAAGGCTTTCATCTACGTTTTGCCTTGTCCAGCCATGGGAAGAACCTGCAGAGCTCGCAACCAGAGAGATGGTGGGATCGTTCCCTGCATGTTCTCTGCGCAAAGACGGCAGATTCACTGGCCTAGGCACGGAGAGCTTCAACGATGAGGAAGAGGATGAGGACGGAGGCCGTGGCAGTGGGGAAGGCGCAGATGAAGAAGAAGAAGATGGAGAAGGAGAAGAGATCCTCGTGGACTGCCGAGAAAGGGAGACCACTCCACCATGGCTGATGTTGCTGCCTCCACCATAGCTTCTTGATCGAGTTAAGGTATTGACAGAGAAAGAAGATGCAGATGAGTAGGAGGACGAAGACGACGACGACGCCGATGAAGAAGATTGGCCGTATGATTTGTTGAGGTTCACAGAGACGAACTTTGCGGAAGGTGCCATGAACCGACTGTTCTCCAGATGGCAGAGAGCTCGAGTCGAGAGATCGAAAGAGGAGGAGGTGGAGGAGGAGGAGGAAGAAGAAGAAGCAGAAGAAGAAGAAGAAGAAGAAGCCTTCCCTGCGTTTTCTTTTGGCTGAGGCGAAGGATGGTCCTCTGATGAAGGGGAAACAGCTTGTGCAGGGAATCAAACCTGCAGATCTAAATGGAAGGAGACGACGGCAAAGGAAGAAGACGAAGAAGAAGAAGAGACGCAGATTTCTCCTGTTGTGAGCGGATGCAGGGAAGAGAAGAGGAGGGGAGGAGGGGAGATGCGGTTTCCTTGGCGAGAAGGAAAGGTACAGATCTCCCTGTGACGCTGCCTCCCTCCCTCTCCCTCGCTTCTCTCCTCCCTTTCTCTGTGTGTATCTGCCGGCTATGGCGGGTCTGAGCTTCGGGGGCCTGAGTCTGAGTCGGACTCCGTGGGAGAGACGAAGGCGCAGGAAGAGAGAGAAGAAGGGCCTTTTTGGCCGCTTTCACACTGGACTGGCTCTTTTGGGCGGCGCCCTTCTTCCTTCTCGCATCCGATGATGATGATGGTGCTGGTGATGGTGATGATGGTGACGAGGGTGATGGTGACGATGGTTATGATGGTCATTATGATGGTCATTATGATGGTGATTATGATGGTGATTATGATGGTGATTATGATGGTGATGGTGATTATGATGGTGATTATGATGGTGATGGTGATTTTGAATGATGGTGATGGTGGAGATGGCGGCGATGGTGGAGATGATGATGGTGGTGGTCGTGGTGATGGTGCTGGAGATGATGATGATGGTGGTGGTCGTGGTGATGGTGCTGGAGATGATGATGATGGTAGTCGTCGTGGTGATGGTGCTGGAGATGATGATGGTGGTGGCCGTCGTGGTGATGGTGCTGGAGATGATGATGATGGTGGTGGTCGTGGTGCTGGTGCTGGAGATGATGATGATGGTGGTGGTGGTGATGGTGGTGAGTATGATGATGATGGTGATGGTGGTGGTGATGGTGGTGAGTATGATGATGGTGGTGGTCGTGGTGATGGTGCTGGAGATGATGATGCTGGTGGTGGTCGTGGTGATGGTGCTGGAGATGATGATGAGGGCCGTCGTGGTGATGGTGCTGGAGATGATGGTGGTGGTGGTGGTTGTGGTGATGGTGCTGGAGATGGTGATGGTGGTCGTGGTCGTGGTGATGGTGCTGGAGATGATGATGATGGTGGTGGTCGTGGTGATGGTGCTGGAGATGATGATGGTGGTGGTGGTTGTGGTGATGGAGATGATGATGATGGTGGTGGTGATGGTGGTGAGTATGATGATGATGGTTATGGTGGTGGTGATGGTGGTGAGTATGATGATGGTGGTGATGGTGGGTGGTGAGGCGGTGGTGGAGGTGGTGGAGATGATCGTGACTGTGGAGATGATGGTGATGGTGGAGATTGTGATGGAGACGAATGTGGAGATGATGGTCTGATGGAGATGAATGCGGAGATGATGGTGACCGTGGTAGAAATGGTGATGATGATGATGGTGCCCATGGGATGATGGCGATGTTGGGGATGCTGGAGATGATGGCGATGGTGGAGATGGATGTGGAGATGGATGTGGAGATGATGGTGACCGCGGTAGAAATGGTGATGATGATGGTGGTGGCGGTGGGATGATGGCTGGCGATGCTGGAGATGTTGGAGATGATGGCGATTGTGGAGATCGTGACGGAGATGAATGTGGAGATGATGGTGATCATGGGAGAAATGTTGATGACGGTGGTGGTGATGATGATGATGTTGATGATGATGATGGTGGTGGTGGCGGCGGTGGTGATGGTAGTGATGGTGGTGGAGATGATGGTGATGGTGGAGATTGTGATGGAGATGAATGTGGAGATGATGGTGACTGTGGTAGAAAGGGTGATGATGATGATGGTGGTCATGGTGATGATGCTGATGATGGTGGCAGTGGGATGGTGGTGATGGTGGAGATTATGGAGATGATGGTGATGATGGCACTGGTTGTTGTTGTTGTCGTTGTCGGCAATGCCCTCATCAGCGGCTCTGCTCTGTTCGACAACTACGATGAAGGTGGTGATGGTGGTGACGGCGGAGAGATGGCGGTGGAGATGATGGTCATGATGGTCATGATGGTGTTGCTGATGTGGATGTTGCTGATGCTGCCATTGCCCCTATCAGCTGCTCTAGAGATTCAGCGATTGGTAGCAAGAGCAACAGACGATAATGGATGGTGACGATGGTGGAGACGATGATGTTGTCGGCAATCCGGTAGCAGCCCGATCGGATGCCTGTAACCCCAACACCCAAGGCTCCCATTGTCCTTGATCTTCAAGGGCACGGTGGTGCATCTTCTGCGATGATCATCCGCAAGAGCAGAATGCTTGCTTGCTTGCTATCTTCCGAGGGCCATGCCCGATGCGCTTCTCCTTTGCTGCGCTCCGGGGGAACATTTGCAGCTGCTGTTTGCAGAGCAGATGGTGTTATGCCACTTCGCCGTCTTCCGAACCATGCGATGGCTTGTATGCTTCAGAAATACGTACGTTTGTGGTTCACCCGCATGTAGACTACAGCAAACTGCGTATTGCCTGGTGTGATTCTATCGGATAGGGTTCTCAACTTCATGCAAATTGCAGGTGAAGCTGAATCCGATGTCTGCAAAAAAAAAAAACAGCATGGAGAGACAGAATGGGCCCTTTCCTTGTATCGTCTCCATCCAAACTTTGCAGACGCTATTGTCCTCGCTACAGTGCATGCAAATGCATTGGCGCCGAGGGATGGAACTCGGCATTGGCCCACAAAGACAAACAATACCAGGAGCAGGATGTTATCGTAATAGCGGACTCGGAATTTCAGCTAATAAACCTCAAACTTCTAGCTGAGGTTTGGCAGAATCCATTTTCAAACCATGCAAGATAAATACATTTATAGTATTACTTCAGATTTTCCAGCTCGGATACTGGGCTAAAACACAAATAGTGTATGTTGTTGTTGGCAAGTTAAAAATCTTGAACTTCTTCCATGAATTTTTAGTTTTAGAAGCAATCAGACTTGCTAGCATTTTTGGAACTATTAGAAGCATGGACCCTTTCATTGAAATTAAATTATCCTAGAGAAAATTACCAAAAAAACACCTAACAAAAAGTATAAATTACGTTTTAATGCCTACTCAGACTATGAATTACTACTTTCTTTTTCAAATCAGACTTCTTGTTCTACTAGTTGTAAAGAGTACATGAAAATGCGAGGGAGAAACCCTCGGGAACTTACAAGGAAACGATTAAGTAATAACAGGTGGACTAATATAACCACGTCGGAGGCTTGTAGCACCGGGAATTAATTACAAACGAACACCTAGTACGAAAGATGAACGCTCAAATAATCGATTAACACCGAATCAATCAATTGCGAGTAGCTCAGTCAATATCGAGCTGATCAATCGATCGATACCAAATTAACACGTCAATCGATTAACCGGATCCTAGAGCTACAAACTCTGGCTGATCGGATATAGTAACGGGGGAATCGATCAGTGGGAAGCGATCAGGAACGAAATCGACAAACGTGACACCGACGGAATCGGTCGGGTGTTAATTTTTCTGTTTTGTTTTTTTTAACAGTAGTGGAAGATAAGAGCAGATGTTTAATTTGAAGATTTGTTCTTTTTGGTAAGGCGTTGAAAACGCAGTTTATAATTTTGGTAATTCTCCCTATTATTATTGAGAAAGAAAACAAGAAATGAAGAAATTGTTGTTGACGAAGAAGGCGAAGAGAATTGTCTCTGTGGTTAGGGTTAGGGTTAGGGTTAGGGTTAGGGTTAGGGTTAGGGTTTCTGCTTCTGCTCCTGCTTCTGCTCCATGGCCATGGCGACGGGCAGAGGCCTTCGCGCGATCGTCCTTCCCTGCAGACGCCCTGCCTCTCAGACCCTGCTTCTCCGCGCCGCTTCCTCCTCCTCCTCCTCGCCTGGGCCCTGCTTTCCTCACCCCCCGCCCCGTCCGCAGGAAGCGCATCGCCTGTTCTTCCGCACCGGCAGCTCCTCATCGTCTTCGCCCTCCGCTCCTCCTCCTCCTCCTCCTCCTCCTCCTCCTTCGGCTACTTTCGCTTTCAAGACTCCTGCTGCTAACCCTATCGATGGAAGGTCGTTGCTTTCTTCTTCTTCTTCAGGACCAGGGCTTCATCATTTCATAAGGGAAGCAGCAGCAGCAGCAGCAGCAGCACCTCTTTCCGAGAGTGTCGACTTAAGGTTAGTCGCCTCGACTGCAGCTTCTGCGGAAGATATGTCGAATTCTTGTGGATCTTTGTGCTTTATATTTCGCTGCTGCAATCTGGTGATTTCCTCTGGGAATCTACATGTTCTATCATTGCAATTGATTTTGTTTTGCTGCATGGCTTCCTCCCCCTTCGCTGTTTGATCAATGCCTGTAGATGAAGTCGGATGTTTTATTTCCGAGCTCTGATGAGGTTGACTGGTTTCTTAGGCTATTTCTCTCGTCGGTTTACCTTCTGATGAGTCATGAATACATACATTCATTGATTATCTGCATTTTCATTGATAGGGTTCCTTGTCTATTTTCGTGCGTTTTCTGGATTTCAGTTCTTCCATCAACCGTGCTTCTTGTTGTTGCAGTGCATGCAGCGATCTCCCGATCTTCAGAAGATCATTGTCGTACTCTTTCCCTTTAAATTGCATCTTGCATTGGTAATTGAAAGAGGAGAAATTTTCTATAACTTCTTCATCTGATTTTGGTTCATCATTTCCTTCAAATCTAGCTCTTTATAGCATGTCTACTACATTATCGTGTCAACACGATATATGTTGAACGTTTCGGTTGAGAGATTTGGCATTGGAAATGCATCATAACAGTATTACATCTGCTATTGTGCAACATTTCAGCTTCCTTAGAATAGGAAGACAACCTTTTTCAGGCCCCACTTTGGCACTCCACGAGATATTCTTGTCTGGTATTGATCGTGGCCACAACTGCCTCTAGCTCTCTTTTGACTGGAGTGTACCTCATTGCTTATCATTTGAACTTCTGCTAAAAATTAGATTAAATAAAAACTGCCTTAGACATCAGCTTGATCAATGACCCACTTGATATGTGTTGAGCTTGTGTGGCAACTGCTGTACTGAGTTGGTTTCCTAAAGCTGGATCTTCCTACAATAGGTGGTAGAGAGGATAAGCAATGTGCGCTTAAGGGGATCAGCAATGTGCCTTGAGAAACCGTCAGCTTTTGCTAATGACTTGACAAGGAGTGTCTCCATGTTCAGCAAGCTGTTTTGATGATATACATGCCAGACAAGGGTACCTTTCCTTAGGGAGTTCCCACATACTTTGGATGCCAATTGATTCATTAACAATAATGTCAACACGGAAGCAATAATCAATCCTTTAGGCTTCCTATGAGGCAGTGATGACTATCATAATACATGGGGTGGAATAGACTGCATGAATCTAATGTTGGTCAATATTTCGAGTGAGGTTGCAACAGTATTAAATCTGATGTTAATGTCTACTTGAGTTCCCGTTTGTGTGAAGAGTCTTCATTGTGCCCCCCTGTCATGAAAATTGAGGTATTCTTTAAGGTACCAGCTAAACTATTACTTGATGTCCTTGGCTTTTCTGCTGATTGCATGCAATTTCACTTTGTACTCTCACTCTCACTCACTTTCTCACTCGCTCTCTCTCTCTATTGATCTATTTTAAAACTTTTTCAACTGCTTCGAGTCGAGGGATGGAAGGAGAAATAAAGAGAGTATTTCAGTCCTTTGCAGGTTCCATACCTCCCAGAGAACGTGTCAAATTTTATTGGTCGAGGAAGACTATACCTTGAAACATATGGATGCCAAATGAATGTTAATGACATGGAGATTGTGCTTGCTATTATGAAAAAAGCGGGCTATACGGATATCGTTGAAAAGGCAGAAGAAGCCGACGTCATCTTGATCAATACATGTGCAATACGGGAGCATGCAGAATCAAAAGTCTGGCAAAGATTAAATTATTTCAAACACCTCAAAAGCCGATGGAAACAAAATCTGCTCTCACACAGTGCGCGATCAGACATGGCTCCAAAAGTGGCTGTGTTGGGGTGTATGGCTGAGCGGTTGAAAGAAAAGCTAGTGGAAGCTAACAAGATGGTTGATGTAGTGTGCGGTCCAGATGCATACAAGGATCTTCCTCGCCTTTTATCTGCTGTTAATGAAGGTCAAACAGCTGTCAACACTTTGTTATCTTTGGAAGAAACATATGCAGATGTCACTCCAGTTCGCATCTCCAAAAACTCGGTGTCAGCTTTCGTATCGATCATGCGGGGTTGCAATAACATGTGTTCTTTTTGTATTGTGCCCTTCACCCGTGGAAGGGAGAGGTCAAGACCAGTTAACTCTGTTATTGGTGAGGTTGGGCAACTATGGGAGGAAGGGGTAAAGGAGGTAGTTCTTCTTGGACAAAATGTGAATAGCTATAATGATCTATCTGGCAGCTTTCCTGAAACAGAAAAGGCGTCAATAACTGAGAGAAGCAAACCTTGGTATTACAGCTCTGGGTTTTCTAGTATTTGTCGGAGCAAAGAAGATGGGTTGAGATTTTCTGATCTGTTAGATCATGTCTCACATCGCTTCCCCGAGATGAGATTTCGTTTCACATCACCGCATCCAAAGGACTTCCCAGATGAACTGTTGTTTCTGATGAGAGAGCGCCCAAACATCTGCAAGCATGTTCACTTGCCAGCACAGAGTGGAAGTACAAGGGTGTTAGAAAGAATGCGGCGGGGATATACAAGAGAAGCGTACTTATCCCTGGTTGAAAGGATCAGGGCAATACTTCCAGATTCCAGTCTCAGTAGCGATTTTATTGCTGGTAAGCATTTGTTGCTAATGATTTTTGATGTCCTGAGCTAATATAAAGCACATTTTTATATTTTAATGGGAGTGTACATTATTCATAAGAAAGACAGCAATGGAAGAAAACTTGAAAAGGGACCTGGCTTTTTGCATGTGGTTTTTCGGTGTTCCTATGCTATGAATTAATACATAAACATGATAATGTCAAGGTTGACTGATAATGTCATGGATGACTGCAGGTTTTTGCGGTGAGACTGAGGAGGATCATGCGGATACTGTTAGCCTTATTGAAACAGTTGGATACGATATGGCCTACATGTTTGCATATAGCCTTCGTGAGAAGACACATGCCCATAGGAAATATGAGGATGATGTGCCAGAGGTAGTCAAACAAAGTCGACTTTCTGAGATAATTGATACTTTCCGTCGGGCGTCAGTGCCAAGGTTTGAGTCCCAGTTGGGCACCTCTCAGCTTGTATTAGTTACAACACCGAACAAGCGTGACTCAACACAGTGGATTGGGCAAAGCGATAAAGGGCATAAGGTGATATTTCCAAATCAACCCTTGCCTTCCATCATCGATGGGGATGGAGCTTGTGAAGAGCCGAGACCAGGTGACTATGTGGAAGTGAAAATCACTCAAACAAGTGCTGCTTCCCTGCAAGGGATTCCCATCGCTCGCACTAGCTTGGAAAGCTTCTTTTCAAGGATCTCTCCACCAAACTCTGACAGTATCACTCTCCGAAGCATCAGCTGCGGTTGATTAAGCGTAGAGCTTGTATTCCTTGAAATCTTATTGATCTTTAAATAGATTTTCCTTCTCGCTGACCTTTTAGATTGTCACATAATAAGAAGTATTAATAGTATCGGGCAATTTTGCTGTCAAACAAAAATATTTCAGGCGTGCATCTGTGTAAGTGCATCGTGGGAGCTACCTACAATGACGGCAGCCTCCACATTCTCTGAAATTCACAAGCCATAGTCATACCAAGACAGGAATGTGAGTGTCACAATTCTAATGTTTTCCATTTCCATTCATCACAGCTCGAAGGCTTCCTAGATGCAGATCAAGAGAATCAGAGCTCATTGCTACAGCTAAGAATTCATCCATATAGTAGGATTGTCTTTTTTGCCAGAATTTGTTTTTTTAGGTTTAGGTAAACAAATGTGAGCAGACATGATTGAGTTCAAAGCGCCCAGAATAATCTGCCATTATCTTCTATTGCAGGTGAAATTGCTCTCTGAATATAATCAGGATCTGATAATTCTAAAACGTTCCATTTTTGCTAGCATATTATGATTCTAAAACCCATGGGTCTCAAGTCTGCTTTGTTGTTGAATCAAGCAGAAATCGCTCATTAGAGGGGCCTCTCCTTCAATCCGCCTGATGTCACGAAAACGGTCCAGTTTTGGAGATTCTCGAAAAGAATGATGCAATCAAAGAAAGAAATGCAAACCAGCATCAAGAACAGCTTATTCCATTCTCCTTACAGGCTATATAAGACATTACCACGGGTGCCAAAGAGAAATAAAAGGCTGCAAGAGGCATAACAATAAACAAGGGAAAACCGTAGTGAAGCCCTAATTATACCACTTTGGTATGACGTCCTTCGTAAGTAAATTACCATATTAATCATGAAAATTTATCATGATTGTAATGGCTCATTGAGCCCATTCTTTGTAAAGAGACGGCAAAATGAAGACAAATTACCAATTAAATTGAGTGCTTCCGTGTTATCCACACTTCCATGAAAAGACACTGGAAATGATGAATTATCTTCAGCTAAATGAAGAAATTCCACGTAGCACTAAGTTTCTACCAAATCACAAGATTGTGTTACCTTTTGCTATCAGCATTCATTCCAACAACAATGGAAGATAAATGCCATAAGACAAGACTGATTCTTTTACTTCTTCCAAAAACTCTGTTAAATTAAGAATGCTACACATTCGCTACAAAATCGTCAACAATGTATAAGAGTTTCCATATCCGGATAAGTCATAACGAAATAAAGCAGCAAAAAACAAGATGAGAGAGATGGGGGATTAGGCTTTGATGGTTTAGCCCTCAGTTTGCTCCCTCAAACGCCTGATCGTACTGCGAACTGTAACTGCACTAGCAGTGCTGCAAAAATCAAGACAACAAGATCAGATCCCGAACACATGCCCACATAATATGCAGATGCAAAGCCTTTAGCCATCATGAAACAGTGAGTTCTCCAAAACCTACAATTTGCAAAACCTTGACACGAATAAAACTACTAAAAGGACAGTTACATAGCTGCAGAGTAGGACCTAAAACCCTACCTATCAGTAAATGTAAGGGTTTACAATACAGCTTCAAACTCTAAACACTTAGATATAACAGGGTATAGTCAATACAAAAATTCTGAAAACCCAGTTAGAGGATCCAAAAAAAGAATCGAATGGAGGAATAGTCAAAGTGAGGAGTTGGCATTACTTGAGAGTATAGGCACCCCCAGCCTTAGTTTTCTTGCAGCTCTTGCACTGCCATATCCCTACCGCTTTCCTTCTCACCTCATACTGTAACCATATCACAAAACAGAAAAAATTAGAGATTTGAAATTCTCAAACCCTTGGGATAAACCGAAATGGAATGTAGATGAACGCCCTATTGAGGAGATGAAATGCCAGGGAGAGAAGAAATGGATATCCAGTGAGATGAAAATAATAAACTGAGAATACAGAGAATAGGAGCTTCGAGTGCAGGAAGCATGGAACATCGATACCACAATCCATCAAAGCTTCCAGTGCAGGAAGCATGTTACCTCCATGCCACAATGCATGGAAACTTCCAGAAGGAAAGACATGCATTAGAAGCATTAGAAGAACGTCCTGAAGTTCATAGAAGAGAGACTTAAAGAGAAGAAACCATAAAAGGTTACAGAAAGTCTCTAGCTGAGCCACAAAGAATGCAGATTTCCTTCTCATTACGAGACACTATTCCTGGGAAAAGTACTTAAATACGTAATCGTCCAGGCTATAGAGAATGCAGACTAACTTCCCATTACGAGACACTATTCCTGGGAAAAGAAAACTTAAATACGTAGTCGTTCAGGATAATAGGATTGTTGATAATTGGAAGCTTCACTCGGATCTAGCATAAAGGATCGAAAACTTTCAGAGAATCTTCTATAACATGGATCGCAGAAGAGCTTCCATGTCCATGATTTACAAGCAGGAGCACAGGGAAACTATCATTTAGAATGCTACATAATCAGAAAAAAGATAAGGCATGGAAAACTCGTTAGCAGCTCAAGCTCTGATGCTGAAAACGAGTTCAGATATGGAAGAACAGGGAAATTTGACGGTTAAAAACACACTTACAACAGCGGAAGCACGCAAAAAGATCATCTTTGACATAGCTTTAGACAGCGGATAACGGAAGAACGACATAAACACATCACGCGATACGGACAACAAGCTAATGACCATGAACATAAGCATTGCGATGGACATGGGAGCAAATTTAGGGGAGGAAAAATCTTACCTTTCCACAGAACTCGCAGAAGTACTTGGCATGCTGGCTCACTTCCATCTTCTTGATCTGCTTCCTCAAGCTCGCACCATAGCGGGTGCCTGTGGAACCATCGTCAACGACACCGCCGAAATCGCCACCACCACCACACAACACCAGCAGCAGCACCACCAACAACAGCAGCAGCAACAACAAAAACAACAACGCCATCATCATCACACAGCAAAATTCCTCATATGAATGGATCTCTCCACTTCCCTTCCTCGAAGGGCGAGGGAAACGAGCAGTCGATATGGTAGGAACCAAAGGGAGGAGACGAAACGGGGAAGGCAAGTTGGGGGGGGGGGGGGGGGGGGGGGGGATCCCCCCCTCTTTTTCCCAAC
>JBBBWG010009502.1:0-14209 GCA_037176905.1 Azolla pinnata | reverse complement strand
TTCTTCTTGCTGCTGCTGCTGCCGCCGCTGCTTCTTCCTTTCTTTTTCTTGCTGCTGCTGCTGCCGCCGCCGCTTCTTCCTTTCTTCTTCTTGCTGCTGCTGCTGCCGCCGCCGCTTCTCCCTTTCTTCTTCTTGCTGCTGCTGCTGCCGCCGCCGCCGCCGCTTCTTCCTTTCTTCTTCTTGCTGCTGCTGCTGCCGCCGCCGCCGCTGCTTCTTCCTTTCTTCTTCTTCTTCCTTTCTTCTTTCTTCCTTTCTTCTTCCTTTCTTCTTCTTCTTCCTTTCTTCTTTCTTCCTTTCTTCTTCCTTTCTTCTTCTTCTTCTTCTTCTTCTTCTTCTTGCTGCTGCTGCTGCTGCTGTTGCTTCTGCTGCTGCTTCTGCTCCTGCTTCCTTCGTCTGTCTGCTTCGTCGTCGTCGTCGTCTGCAGACTTTCCTTCAGTTTTCCCGTTCTGTCGCTGTCGCTGTCGTCGTCGTCTTCTTCTTCTTCTTCTTCTTCGTTCTGGTTTAACGCCCGGCAAAACGCACAACGCAAAACGCAAAACGCAAAACGCAGATGATTTTCTGTTTTCATTTTTTTTTCTTCTTTCTTTAACCGGGACCCCAAAAAAAAAAAACAGAAAAAAAAACAAGGAAATGAATAAATAAATAAACGAAACGAGCCTTTTCTCGGGGGCCCCCAAAAACAAAAAACAAAAGAACGAAAAAAGAAAAAGAAAAAGCAAAATCGAATGGCGGATAAAAATAAAATCAATGGGAACCGAAATGCACAAAAATATAGAAAAAAAACAAAAGCCGAAAAAGAAAAGGAAAAAACAAAAAAGGCAGAAAAGCGGCCGCTGCCACGTGGCGGGACCGGACACGTGGCCACGTCCCATTGGCCGGGTCATCACACGTGTGAGCGCGCGCCCTTTTCTATTATTCCATTCCCCTTCCCTCTTTTCCTTTTTCTTTGTTCTCTTCTGCTATTAAAATACATCCCCTGATTCCCACATACATGATTTAGATGAAGTAATTAGCATTAATTAGAAGTAATTAGCATTAATTAGAAGCAATTAGAAGTGATTAGCACTAGAGTTTTCTTCTTCCTTTTTTTGTATGTGAGGGGGGGGGCTTTTTTCTACATACATACATCTCTTCTCCTCATACATACATTAGCAGTAGTAATTAGCAGTAGTTAGAAGCAATTAGCAGTACATAGGCAGGAGTAATTAGCAGTAATTAGAAGAAGTAAAAGGCAGTGATTAGCACCAGAGTTGATTGTTCAAGTCATTATTGCTCCATGCTTGTCTGGTTTTCTTCTTCCTTGTGTGGTTTTTTTGTTTTTTAACGTTTTTTTGGCTTTTTTCTTTCTGTGGTCTTTTATACTTGATTTTTCTAAAGTTTCATTGGCATATATATATATATATATCATCTCTAGACTATATTATATTGCAAATTTATGTTTGAGTTTTTCTTTCTTGTTTCTGTTTCATTATTTTGATTTGTTTTTAATCTATGCATGTAATTTATCGAGCATCCAACGCATGTATGCATGTCCACATGTGTTCATACATGCATGTATGTGTGCGTGTGGGCATGTATGTGTGGGTGCATGCATGTGGTGCGCCATGCATGCATGCATGCATGTCTCTATGCAGGCTTGCATGCATGTCGACATGTGGATGTCGGTTCATAGGTATGCATGTCTCCATGCATGGCATGCATGCAGCATTGTATGTGTGCGTCTGCACGCATGTACTGGTCCGTGTATGGATGCATGCAAGCATGCATGTCTACACATGCATGGCATGCATGCATGTAGGATGTCGATGATGGTGACGCATCCCCGATCAGCATTGCATCCCGATCGTGTCGATGGGAGATGATATGAGGACCTGTTGGCACCTCATGTATGGATGTCTAACTCGGATCGAGCCAGATGAGAATTCCATAAATTTTTATGCATGCATTCACATGTATGTATGTATGTATGTATGTATGTATGTATGTGTGCATGCATGTATGTCAGGCTCGATTGAGCCAGATGAGAATTCGCATTGCGGATCACGCCCATTTCCATCTGCAAGTCGGATGTTTTTTTACGGTTTCTGGGTTCCCATCTTCTGAAGGGTGCATATGCACACACACTGCTGCTAATCATTGCTCTGCAAAGTTCCAACCATCATCAGAGAGCAAGAAGCTGCAAGCAGGTCTTTCGAAAGGTACATGCACCCTACCGTCGGATCATTTGCATGCGGATGATATGATGTGTTGTTGTATGTGGGCCTTCTCATTCGTCGAGCTCTCGACGGTTAGTTAGCCCATGGGAATACAACCTTGTAACTCCCCCCACCTCAGGATCCTGACCATGGGAATTCTCATCTCACAAGCTTAGGGACCATGACTGACGATCGATCGATCGTGATCGATCGATCGATGGATCTCGGCGGTGTACATCTTCTGAAGCATATGCCGGATTCGATCTTCAAGAATGCCCCCCCTGTGATCTGTTTCCGACACCGCGCAAGGCTGCTGCTGCTGGCAAAGCCTGTCAGGGAATGCCATCCGCCGCTGCTTTTGTTTTCACCACGTGGAATTAAGCTCTCGCGGCATAGATTTTTGCGTCGTAGCACATTCGCTATGTAGCTAGCTCATGATGTCGCAAGGCCCAGCCCAGTGGAGCTTTGTCGGCAACAAGCAACTGCAAGCATACCGCAGAGAAAAAGCAACGGATTAGACTGCAAGCAGACTGCACAGATTCCATATGAAGACTCGACCATCATCATCATCACCACCACCACCATCATCATCATCATCATCATCATCATCATCATCACCACCATCGTCGATATCACCACCATCGTCACCACCACCGTCACCACCATCATGACCATCACCATCATCGCCATCGTCAACATCACCACCATCACCACCATAACTGCTGCCACCACCACCACCGCCACCATCATCATCATCATCACCATCATCACCATCATCATCATCACAAGGTATCATACATTCTTCTGCTCCTGTTCAGACATGGCGAGAGGAAACAGTGTTTAGGGTTTCTCGTGTGATTAGGGTTAAGGGCTGCTTTCTCATACTTTGGCATGCAAACGAAGGCCTTCTGGATGGCCGACGATTCCGTTGCTACCATGAAACCCTAAACCCTAAACCCTAAAACTCTTCTTCCAAGGGAGCTAGCCTTCTGCGCCCTATCCGCATCGCCAAAACCCTAAACCCAACAGTCCTGATCTTTTCAGCGCGAGAACGAAAACATCGATCAATCCGGCTTTGTAGCTTCAAAACCCCAAACCCTATATATATCTCCATGGGCACCAAAAGTCCATTCATCCATGTCTCTTCAAACTGTAGTAGAATATGCATTAGTGGCACTACCACCTTTTGAGATGCACTAACCCAACAAATGCAAAAGGGAACAAAACAGATCCTTTGTTGACTTTCTTTCTCCTCCCTTTTTTTTTCCTGTTGTTTTTCTGTGGGTTCATCACTTCTCCAAAAGCAATCCCTTCTTCCACTTCTTCTTCTTCTTCTTCTTCTTCTTCTTCTTCTTCCAATGGGGTGTACATACATTGTGAAGCATCTTTTATTTTTAGGCATATGTGGTTTATGGTGCGATAAAGACCTCGAAAAGCAATGGAATACAGTATTAGGATCAAGAGGGAGAATCAATTAATTCATCATCCACACAGATTTTGTCATTAGAAGGATTAGGAAAAGGAAGGAGCTCGGCATTGTCATTAGCCATAATCAAGAAGCTTGCTAAGGGAATAAGAAAATAACACAAACGGTGAGCTTATCAAGAACCATTTGGAGGATTAGATAATAAACAAGTCAAGGATTCACAGCGGATTAAATCACTGTGCGTATGTAATGCATGTACGTATATACAGTCAAATTTGTCAAATGATTATATGAGTGGGGACCATACCAATGCTCATGGTGATAAGCTGAGGTTCTCTTTGTGCGCTTTTGCATGCCCATAGCCATGCCTGTAGAACCCACATGTGACACATGTTGAAATGCAAGAGACAAGAATACGCCTTACTATATATATATAGATATAGATATAGATATATATGGATTATTGTTTTTAGAACCAGGACCCAACAGGAGAGCAAGGAAAAAGAAGGCCATACTTTTGCAGCACATTCCCCAACCAACAACTAACAAGCAAACCACATGTGGAGTATAGAAAACAGAGAAAGTGCTGATCCGGCATGGCTCTCCAAAGAGGATTCGGGCTCTAATGCGAGAAAGAAGCTAATAAGTCATTTCCTTCTCTGGCCTAAACGCGTTGAGCATAATGCATTGGCCGGGCCACACAAAACTGATTTGCTTTGTTTAGAATGAAAGAATAATATCAAAATTAACAGATACCCCATACCTGTGCTTCCTTTAGTATTATAGCCCAAGTGGTGAGGAGGAGGGGATTGAAGGTCCCAAGAACAAGAGCACTCCTGTTAGTTAATCCTGTGTAGAACATTGCCGCCAGAATAGAAAACGCCTCTCTCATTACTGTCCTTCCTTGATTCAGCAACATGTTTCAGCACCATGTACTTCCTGTCTGCACAAGAAAAAGATTTGTATGCTACCAGATTGCATAGATTAAGGAATGGAGGCCAGCCACCACATAGATGCCAATTTGTTAAACAGGACACCATTTGTTTACAAGCTATCTAGCACAGTATTTCACAGAGACATTCCTGCAACAGGTGTGCTGAAAATGATTCCAAAATGATGCACACCCGCACAAAACCAGACTGTTATACACAGCTTGGTCCATCATCATATATCTTAGAGTCCTCTGTATCCATCGCAAAACAGCATCAGGTCATAGAAAAAAAATACAGAACTGAAGTTAGCTCCAAATAGGTCAACATTGATGAATAACGAACTAGTATGGATTTATCAGTGTACTATTTTCAGAGAGAACAATGTACAACCGCCGGCTTTGAAATGCCATAACCAACCAGTGGCCCATTGTTGAAAAAGTGACAATTCCTCTTCTCTGTGTGTTTCATCAGAGGAGAATCAAAATATTCTGAAACGTGTGTGCCTACCATCAAAGCAAACCATTCAAGATTATATATGGCATAACAGAATAATCAAAAGAACTTCCTGCATATGCTCTTTTTTTCCATACAACCTGAATAAATCATATATTATACCATAGACATCATCAATGATGAATAATTCCCTTAAGACATTACTTTATACACAGCAAGTACAGTAAGACACAAATCACAATGTAACATATTGCCTCAGATGTATTGTTTGAATTATATACTTCAATCGCATTGAGCTCTTCCTGGATAGCAACAAACATAAGGCGCATATTTTTCAAATTACAGGCCATAAGAACCTAATATGGTGTGATAGTATATTTCACTTCTAATTTGCCACAGGAAAACCGTATGTTTCTTATTCTCACATTTGTTTATCGGGAAGCTGTTACCTAATGACGCCCCCAGATTGAGAAATTGCACGAACAACTAAATTTTGATAAATTCAGTTCATCAGCAAAAACAAAATTTTATTTTGAAAATTACATTCTAGAGCTAAAGATAGAAATTTACTACAAACACTGTCACTGACTCCCTCAGATTACCTTATCTTTAGCAGTGAAAAAATCTCGTTAAGAAAAAGTAGAAGTAAATATTCAATCTAGAAATATATCTTGTAAAAAAATTCAGTCTGCCAAATAAGGCTTGTGCTCACTTTTCAATAACAAATTTTTCCTTTTTAGAGACAAAATCTATCCTTTCAATAAGATTTTTGTTGGAATTATTTATCAAAATTTTGGCATTAAATTGTGATCTATCAAACTAGGTGGCATTATCTAATAATTTTACCTTAAATATATATCTGCAATTTCCCAGCTGAAATAGATTATATTTAGAAATCGACTTGCACAATGTGCCATACATCGTTAACATTCTAACACAGCCTGAACAATTCCACATTCATACAAGCTTGTCTGACGACCAACATTTGGTACAGTTTACTCTTTAACATGGATAAAATGTGAGCATGAACACAACGCTTTACCAAGACTGGTAGAAAGTTTTGCATTTTGGCCAAAGCCACAATCTGACTTTCTTTCATTGTTCTTTTGGGATTGGCTGCTCTTGCACCTCTTTCAAATGATCCAAATAATTCACCTTTCAACTCGTGAATACCGATTTGAGTATGTGTCATTGTCCTCTTGACGCTTCTTAAGGCTGAATCAAGAAATAGGTTCATAATTCATCAGTTAACTTTTAGCCAAGAACTAATTTATTAACTTTTATCCAGAACGGATTGCTCTCTCTTTAACCTAAGACTAATTTAATTTTAGAACTTGCGCTGACAAGTTTTGGCTTGAACGTCAAGCATTAAGTAATCAATCAAGAACTAAATGAATGACATCAATCAAGAACAAAATGAGTGGGTTCCAAACAAAAAGTAACTGTATGACTTTATGCAAGCCTACAAGGGCTAAAAATTAATAGTTGTAACCAAGAATTAACTTTTGATCAAGGGCTACTAGATTGAACTTTGATCTTTTACTTCCATACCGTGCATTTCGCTCCTCTCGAGCCTCTATAGCTTCAATGTCTTCTTTTGTTAATAAATCCACCACAGGCTCAAACAAGTCCCATTCATTTCTTTTCCTGTGAATTTTAGAATTTGTGATAATCACAAGACATCCTTCAAAAATGAAGATTTTTAAATTGTTTACCTCACGACACTACTCTTGCTACTTGACCTTTTCATGAGCTCAAATGCTGAAACTGCCTTGCTGTAACCAAAGAGAATTTAATTGAACAGGACATCTATAGCTCAAATGAATTTCATTGGAATAAATAATGGCTCAATTATATTCACATGTTATATGTAATCAGTATCAAACTATTCAAAAAAATTGTACCCTGTCTGACTGAAATCTGATCCCCAATCTCGTCGCGTTTTTTTGCTTATTCTGGTTTCCCTTCCAGAAGACACACTCTGAATAGCAAGCTGAAACCATTCCATATGTCTGCATGATCAGATTAGAATGCACCATTCCAATTTCCTTCAACTACATCAACTGCTTGATGAAGCTCACCTCATATAGTTGTTCTCTGATTGCCAATGCAACAGCAGGCTGTATAGGAATCAATTTCTCAGTTTTACTTTCCAGAAATAACCCTTTTTACACCATAGACGAAAATTTTTATTGTGAAACATAGCACAAACTATGCAGTCATATAAGTGTCATCCGCACTCACGTTTAGACAACAAAGTACATGTACCAAAGATGTCGTAGCACTTAATAATATAAACAGTAACTTGGATGAAAGGATTCAAGGGAACCCTCCCTAGCAACATGACTACTACTGTTAGGGGCAATCAGAGTAACACACAACCCTTCTGTCCTATACCTCAGAGAATTGAGCCTCTCATGGACTCATATGTTGTGCAAGCTATACAGCTGTTTTCTTCAACCATAAAATGGGTACAATGTACCTCAACTTTTTTTACACTTCTTGTTGCACTTCTAAACCAGGTTCCATTGTATCCAAAGAGAAACGTTCAAGCACTCTAGGGGATAATGTATGAGCTATATGTGTAGGTCTTGAAGAGAGCTATAAATTTACCTTGTCAATCTGAGGTGATTGCTACTGCCAGGGTAGCAATCACCTCAACAAGTAACGACCATATCAATAGTAGTGGTGGAGAGATAATATACATAGCCCAGTTCATAGCATGATTTATCCACGATATAAATATCGATTTCTTAGATATGCAAATTTGTAACAACTTCATGCTCTAGATGATTTTTACAAACAAGACCCCAGTTTGTTCTAGTACACAAATAGGTTGGCGGTGTTTGATTATCTAGATGTCATATTTGAAAGTTCATCAAAATGCTAGCTAAAGATATTTCCAATCTGGTCTTTCTATATTTCTGGGCTTCAATTAAACATGGTAGCCCAACAAGGTACTTGGGTCAAACCATAGATAGCCCCTGACAGTAAAGATGGTGAGATAAATTCACGAATGTCTATGATGAAGGATCATTAGAAGAACGAGATACACAGCTGACACAAACAAGGGGAGATGAGTCACTCAAAGTTCTTTTTACATGATACTTTATACGTTTTAATGAAATACTTTCAACTCATAGTGAGAATATAATTTATCTCTAACCCATGGACAACGAATATAACTGATCTAATTTGTAGAGAATAAACTTGGGTACAATACATAATGTTTAGGTCAAAGAATTACTAAACAGAGTTATCTACCGCTTGTGCACAGCCACTGACGTATTCAACATTGCTTACCGCTACTTCAGGATCATCAAATTCGAGGTCACGACATAGATGCCTGGCAAATCCCTCAGGATCACTATCAAGGTTACCAAGATCCTTGATAAACAAAAATAGGAAGTGAATCAGATTTTGCTGAAGTGAGTAATACCACTCAAAGAATAAATTCATCTTAGCATACCCATAAAAATTGATCTCGAATTATTGTGGTGTTTGCTCTCACTTCAATCTATAACCATACATCATAAACTTAAACGAATGCCTTCAGGAAGAAGTAATAAAAGTGTACGTGATATAATTCTGTTCTTAGTAATATTTAAAATAGGATTAATGTTCAGGTTTGTGATTTACAACATTTATTTTGCAGGATCAAACTGGAGTAACCACTAGCAATATTGGGTTCCATATAGATGCTAATCAAGAACATGCAGAAAAATTTGAAGTGCATCTGTTTGTAACTCGGAAATATCACCTTCAAACAGTGAACCTTTTCTCCAATTGCCATCTCCATGGTTTCATAACTGCGGAATTCATTAACTTGTGTCTGTATAACTATCCGACAGCTTAGAAACTACATTGTATGAATCCTTTCCTTGTGTAATGTGTTCTGACACAGCGTACCTGGATTGACTGTGCAATAAGTGAGATAAAAGTCATAGGCAGATTCAAATCCTTTACAGTACGCTTTGCAAACGAAGTTATCTCAAAATCAGGCTCTGCAGTACAGAAAATGTTTGATTATGAGCATTAAATGTCAGAGAAACTTGAAAAAGAACATTATCATGAAAGGAGATCAAGTTGAGGTATTCCTTTGAGACAATACCTTGTATTTTAAAGAGATTAATTAAAATATATTAAGACGTGTCAGGAGAATAGTAGCTCACCCACATAGTTTTTGAACGTTCCTAAAACAGATTTTGAAACGGCCTAACGCATTGTATAATATCTGGTTAACCCATAAGTAGAAGCTTGGATTGAACATAGAAGGAAGCTTGGATCTATGTTTTCAGCCCTCTTGCAAGAAATCAATGAGAATTTGGGACTGCATGATGAATCACATCTAGAGATCCATGCCCTGAGAGTAAGATGTGTCATCACAACAATGCGCACATTCTCTCATGCACTGTAAAAATAAATCAGGTGCTAGCTATGTTGAGCAGAAAAAGCAACCACGTGACCTGCATTGCTTCAGCGTACCAGAAATAAAAGAATGAATAATTTTCGAAGGCCTTGCATACAAATACATCATACATGCTTCCCAAGAAATTCTTACAAGGTTTTACTAGCTCCAATGAGGATGGAACAGTTGGTTGTTTAAGAACTCTTAATGAGGAAAGAATAATGGCCAACAACAAGGGCATCACTGTCACTGTCTTGTCTATGCTTCCACCTTTTATCCCACGCCAGCAATCAGCACCATCTCTTCCATCTTCCTTATTCTAGTACGCAGTATAATGTGTCAAGGCATCAAGTCCAAGTATTGATAACTCAAACATAGTACGTTCCAGACAGCTCTATGGATTTTAGTACTCATTTCTTGATTTCCCAGTGTAGGGTTCTTGTTCATCATTGCTAGCCATACGGTCCACTTAGAGCTGACATTGTTAAATTTCCTTGTTGTAAAGACTATGATCGTCATCACTGGCCATGTAATCATTATACACTGCTCAAGGGTGCAAGCTTGAGACCAAGAAGTCTCATCCATAAGCTTGCATAACTTGCTAACTTCGTCATTCGCTACAAACCCCACAAATCATGGCCTCTCAAGCTCCTCCTCCCATGACCAAGCACAGACTAACTTCATACCATTCCTGGTGGTATTCAAAGCTTGCATCTCAAAGCAATTCCGTGAATATCACGAACACTTGTCTGGTTGGCTTCTAAGAAGCCAATCTAGCTATGTAATTTGAAGAAGCATATTTTGAGGCTACCTTCAACCTAGAACTCAAACTTTCCTTCCTTTGTTTCCGGCATTCAGGCAATTACATTGCATAACATACCGGCACCACCAAAGTCCCATATTGTTTCTAAAGTTCGAATTTTGTTTTTTACTTTGCAAAATTTCCGAAAATTCTGACAGCCATTGTTGAAAATTCATTTCTTCTTACCGAGAATGGCAGAAACCTGAATGTTGAACCGCAAGAAAAAACAAACTGCACGAAAAAAAAGAGAGGGAAGAGACTTGAAGTGAGTTCTTTCTCCCGCACATACCGCTAGGGTTCCAAGCGAAGGCATCCTTGAAACGCTGCCCTTCCACCTCCACATCCACGCGAATAGGGATAAGATTCTCTGCAGTAGGCCTGAAAGAGGAAGAAAGAAGAAAAGATCACAAGTGAGAAGGGGAAAGAGGGGGTGAGGGGAGGGAAAGAAAAAGAAAGGAAACGGGAAGGATGCAAGGGAAGAAGGAAGCTCCATTCTCCTTCCTTCGTCATCGCCATCATCATCATCATCATCATCATCATCATCATCATCATCATCTCCTCCTCCTCCTCCTTCTCCTTCTTCTCCTTCCTCATTCTGCTTCTTCTTCTACTTCTTCTGCTTCCTTTTTCCCTCGTCGTCTTCCTGGTTCGTACTCGTACATTCGAAACTTGACGCTAGATTTGGTGGAAGCGCCATGGCCGCCTCCCTTCATCAACACTAAATCTGAACGCAGACGGTGAGAGAGAAAGACACAGATCTTCTTCTTCTTCTTCTTCTTCTTTCTTCTTCTTCTTCTTCTTTCTTCTTCTTCTGCTTCTTCTTCTTTCTTCTTCTTCTTCTTCTTCTTCTTCTTCTTGAGTTTGTGTACAAAATCTTAATTGAGCTCTAACCTTAGATTAGCGAGTGCTAATTGTACTTAAGCAGAGAGAATCACTCTCCAATTTTTTATGTGCGTAAAATTGGTGTTGATTTGTCGGAGGAAAGAGTAGTTAGAGCATGGTAATCGTGTTTAAGAGTGCGCCAGTTTGTCCAAAACGAAAGAGTAATTAGGGTGTATTAATTGTGCTTAATAGCTTATTATCTGAAACATAATCAAATTCTGAGTTTGTCCAAAACGAAAGAGTAATTAGGGTGTGTTAATTGTGCTTAATAGCTTATTATCTAAAACATAATCAAATTTTGAGTTTGTCCAAAACGAATGAGTAATTAGGGTGTGTTAATTGTGCTTAATAGCTTATTATTTGAAACATAATCAAATTTTGAGTTTGTCCAAAACGAATGAGTAATTAGGGTGTTTTAATTGTGCTAAATAGCGTATTATCTAAGACATAATCAAATTCTGAGTTTGTCCAAAACGAATGAGTAATTAGGGTGTGTTAATTGTGCTTGTATAGCTTATTATCTGAAACATAATCAAATTCAGAGTTTGTCCCAAAAGAAAGAGTAATTAGGGTGTATTAATTGTGCTTAACAGCTTGTTATCTCAGACAATCAAATTTTGAGTTTGTCCAAACAAATGAGTAATTAGGGTGTGTTAATTGTGCTTAATAGCTTATTATCTAAAGCATAATGAATTTTTGAGTTTTACACGACCGAATGGTTGGATTTTCTGGCGTATGCGAACAAAGATTGCATCGGCAGTTCCTGAAGCAATCCCTTCGCATGAACAAAAGGGTGGGACAAGTGCCCATTTTCGGAGTGGCTCGAGTCGAGCGCCATTCGCTCACACTTCTATTTCGATCGGTTAAGAGGTCTGGTTAGTTGAATTGCATCGAGGCCCCATCATCAACTAATTACAAATCTAGGATGCATGATCTGTGTCGCTTGCCGCGGCTATCATGAATACCAACACAAGATGGATTACATGAACTCGTAACCCTTTCACATAAAACAAAAAGGCCCAAATTCTTATCCACTAAAATTATCTATTGTTTTGTTCACGTTTTACCTTCTATCAGTGAAGAAATAGTACAAATGAAAGTTCAGCTAAACTGATGAGCGTACACATCGTAAGATACCCATGATAGCAGAACTAGTTGCTTGTGAAAATTATGGTGCAAATAGAATAACCCGTAGACTATTACATCTCAGTCTTAGTCCCTCAACAACAACCCACCTTCGACGGCAGTAGCAACAATATGTACCTTAGAATGACATCAAGTTCTCTTATTATTTGACCACTTCATATAGTATAGTGGGTCTAGCGGAAAGCCAGATTTTGTTCTATTTTGAGTCTCGTGTTTTTAAACATTCGATTAACCCACACCAGCTGGCCATGAGATGTATGTATAACATCACTTTATGCAATCGGGGCCTGCTTGTGCATGTAACACAGTACACAAGATCTTTCATCTGATCCCTTGTTATACGATGAGCCATGGAGAAATTACAAGAACCCGGTGCATCGGCGCGCACTCTGTAAGACGTTGAGATCCGTTTCACTCGTAACCACCACGAGAATGATCGAGGCAGTACTACAATCGAGTTATGATTCGTAAACAGTAGCACACTCATGAGAAGAATGCGAATATGATGGAATTACAGACTTCCGAGAACAATGGGGTGAAGAATGATCGATCATTCATTCACGAACAATGGTGGCGGCGGTGATGGTCATGATGGTGATGGTGGCGAATGATGATGGTGATGGTGATGATGGTGGGGGTGATGGTGATGATAGCGATGGCGGCGATGGTTGGCGAATGATGATGGTGATGGTGGTGGGGGTGGTGGTGATGATGGCGATGGCAGTGATGGTGATGACAGCGATCGTGATGATGGTGATGGTGGCGATGGCAGCGATGGTGATGATGGCGATGGCGGTGATGGTGATGGCGATGATGATGATGGCAGCGATGGTGATGATGGCGATGGCGGTGATGGTGATGGCGATGATGATGATGGTGGTGGCCGTGATGGCGATGATGTGTTGGTGATGGTTATGGTGTTGGTGATGGCGATGGTGATCACGGTGATGACGGTGATGGTGGCGGCGGTGGTGATGTTGATGACGGGTGATGATGACGATGGTGGTCATGGTGATGATGGAGGTGGTGAGGATGGTGATGATGGTGATGGGTGATGATGGCGACGGTGTTGGGGTCAGAGGAGTTTCTATTTGTGCAGAAAATTCCGTGAAGCAATCAGCGGCGACAATCACACACATACATACATGCATGCATGGGCATGCACACATACATACATACACACATACATCCATACATATATATATATAGGTATGTATATCCATCGATCATGCAAGATCATCGAATCAGACATCCTTCTTCTTCTTCTTCTTCTTCTTCTTCTTCTTCTGTGTCTTGCAGAAGGTCTAGATCGCCATGGCTGCTGCTGCCGCTGCCGGCTGCGTGACGGCGAAGCTCCCGCAGCAGCAGCAGCTCCTGATGCAGCGCCGCGCGGAGATCAGGATATTGGCGGCGAAGAGCTCCGGGATATTGCAGCTGCACAAGCTGGCGGCGCTGCTACTGCTGATCATCACGTCCATGATGGCATTGCAGCCGGCGATCATCGTCACCTGCGGCTTGCCGATCAGCAGCTCCACGGATCATCGAGGCGATGCAGGTACAGCAGCAGCAGATGGAGGAGGAATGCAGAAGTATGGGAAGGATATGAATCGCGTCAGAGGCCGAGCGGGCGTAGAAGAAGCAGCAGCAGCAGCAGCAGCGGAAGAAGAAGAAGAAGGTGGAGCTCATGATCCGCCACCATCATCATCATCACCATCACCACCATCACCACCATCATCATCATCAGCAGCAGCAGCATCTGAAGCTCATGATCCACCATCGTCACCATGGTCAACATGGTCACCATGGTCACCATCGTCACCATCGTCACCATCATCACCATCATCTTCTTTGGACTCGCATTGCCGCATGTCGGTCGTCGCTTTCGCGGCGTGCCTGCCGTCGCTCCTTCGGATGGTGACACGTGGCGGCACCGACGGCCCTTGGATCGTCGCCGACGGGGCCGCC
>JBBBWG010009491.1:0-22857 GCA_037176905.1 Azolla pinnata | reverse complement strand
GGGTTAGGGCTAGGGCTAGGGCTAGGGCTAGGGCTAGGGTTAGGGTTAGGGTTAGGGTTAGGGTTAGGGTTAGGGTTTGGGGTCTGTGAGCGAGACGACAGACAGAGCAGAGCAGAGGAGATCGAGCTATGGCTATGGCGGTGCGTGCAGAGCTCCTACTACGAGAAGCACGTCCTGCGCGTCCTCAGGGCGCGCGGCGTCGTCCGCTTCTCGCACGCCGACTCGCGCCTCGCCAACAACGGCCTCGCCCCCGCCCTGCAGCGCCTCCGCTGCCATGCCTGCTACGTCGCCCTCAGGTTCACGCCCGCCATCGCCGACCTCGGGGCGAAGCTCGCGCAGCGAATGGCGTCCGGGGGCGCCCGCCGCTACATCGCGCTGCATCTCAGGTGAAACCCTAATCCTTAAAACCCTAAGCTTGGTTGTCTGCTCCTCCAAACCCTAAAACCCTAGGCCGTGGATTCCTGAAACCCTAGGCCGTGGATTCCTGAAACCCTAGGCCATGGATCCTGGCTGGGCATCATCCCTAACCCCTAAACCCTAAGGCCATGGAGCCCTGAAACCCTAAGGCCATGGATCCTGGCCCCTGTTTCCCTTCACAGCCGTTTCGAGCGTCCCTGTCCCGAAAGCTTGAGGCTTGCTTGATGCTAGGAGCTATGGCACCTTCTTGAACACATTTGCCTGCTCTACAACCACAGATTTCATGTATGTAGAGGCAAGCGCTCCCTGGATTTGCACCATGGCGAGCGTCCTGCAAAGGGATCGAGATCCGAATCAAGGGATTGTGCTGGGCGTAGCAATGCCTAGGTCCTGAGCTTGAATCTCTATGAGAAAACAGTTCCTGTTTGGGATGGAAGCTTCATGCTTCTCATTTTTACCGTCTTGGAGACTCTTTCTCTACAACCAAGCAACAACTAGAGACGAAACAGAGACCATCTGGCCATGCCCCCAATCTTAATCAATCAGTTAATCAGTTAAACTAATCAATCGATCCAATAACCAGCTAATTGATGGCACCCGGAATGCGCTTTCCTTGTGTCCATCCTATGGTTTGATGAAGTCTAATCAATCCGTCAACATTTTGGTAATCACTTGTGTGATTGGATAAAGTAATCATCTGATTGATCCAATTGCGATTGTGGGCATTTTGCACATGAAAAGAATTGATAAATTGATCACTCGTGGAATGGGCTTTCCTTGTATCAATCCTATGGTTTGATTAAATCTAATCGATCGATCGACACTTGTGATGATTACTTGTGGTTTGAGTTAACTGATCATCCGATTAATTGAATTGTGATTGTGGGCATTTGCACATGAAAAGAATATAGATAGATAGATAGATAGGTAGATAGATAGATGACCCCCCGTCTTGCATGTATGCATGAATGTATGGAGCAATCCAATCCGATCCAAATTGACCACGTTGAGCAGCTGCAAACTAGAGAAGCTTACTTGATTAACAGATTGATAGATAGATCATCCCCTTCCCTGCTCGCAAAGCATACATGTGTATGGATCAATCTGATCGGATCCCAGTCGAGGCTGAGCAGTTGTGAAGAGAGCCCTCTAGACAGATAGATAGATAGATCGACGGATTGATTGATAGATGCATCACCCCCTAACTGCATGCATGCATGCATAGATTGATAGATTTATGGATAGATCGATCAACCACTTCCTGCATTCATGGATGCATGCATGGATCGATCTGATCCAATCCAGTCTGATGGAGATTGAGCACTTCACCGACATCCATCCATCCACCCACCCAGCCCTCCATTCATCTTGATAGATGGATGCATCACGCCTTTCGTGCATGCATGTAGAGATTGGCAGTTTTATGAATAGATAGATCGACCGCTTTCCTGCATTCATGGATTGCATGCACGGATCGATCCGATCGAGATTGAGCACTTCACCTCCAACCACCCACCCGCATATCGATTCATCATGATACACAGAATGCATCACCCCCTTCCTTCATGCATGCATAGACTGACAGATTTATGAATAGATAGATCGACCGCTTCCGGCATTCGCGGGTGCATGCATGGATTGACCCCCTGCTTCCTGCATTCAAGGAGGCATGCATGGATTGAACCCCTGCTTCCAGCATTCAGTGGATGCATCCGATCCTATGGAGATTGAGCAGTTCACACCCACATCCACCTGCTCATCGAGTGGGGCAAAGCATCCATGATTGTTGGTATGCTGTCCATGACGGGATCGGGTTTTTCCCCAGGTATGAGAAGGACATGCTGGCATTCACGGGCTGCTCGCATGGGCTGAGCGACGCGGATGCGGAGGAGCTGGCGGAGATGCGGCGGAGGGTGGAGCACTGGAAGGAGAAGGAGATGGATGGGGAGAGGAGAAGGGCAGAGGGCCGATGCCCACTGACGCCGCGAGAGGCAGCTCTCCTGCTCCGAGGCCTGGGCTATGGAGATGGAGATGGAGATGAAGAGGAGAAGCGCAAGGCGACAAGCATGTACATTGTCGGGGGACCCATGTTCGGGGGCAGGGCTCAGCTGGCTCCCATCTTCGATCTCTTCCCAGCTGCCCGAACCCACTCGGATCTCGCCACTGCTGCGGAGCTTGCTCCACTGGCTTCCTTCCCCAACCAGCTCGCTGCCCTCGACTATGCTGTTGCCCTCCGCTCCCATGTCTTCATCCACACCTTCGATGGCAACATGGCTCGTGCTCTCCAAGGCCATCGTCACTTCCTCGGCCATCTCACCACCGTCAGCCCTCATAGGTCAGTATCTATCTATCCATCTATCTATCTATCTATCTATCTATAGATAGATAGATAGATAGATGAATGCATGTATGTATATATAACTATATACACAAATGTCCCGTCTCTCTTTGTGTGTCTTTAGATTTTGTTGCTCCCCCATGACATCAAGTGCCTTTTAGATTTTTGTTACACCTCCATGCCGTCAAGTGTCTTTGGATTTTGTTATGCTTCCATGCTATCAAGTGTATTTCAGATCTTGTTGCACCTCCATGCTGTCAAAGTGTCTTTGGATTGTGGTTGCACCTCCATGCTATCAAGTGTCTTTTAGATTTTGTTGCAGCTCTATGCAATCAAGTGTCTTTAGATTTTTGTTGCAGCTCTATGCTATCAAGTGTCTTTAGATGTTTGTTGCGCCTCCATGCTATCGAGTGTCTTTTAGATTTTTGGTGCACCTCCATGCTGTCAAGTGTCTTTGGATTTTGTTGCACCTCCATGCTATCAAGTGTCTTTCAGATTTTGTTGCACCTCCATGTCTTTTAGATTTTGCTGCACCTCCATGCTATCAAGTGTCTTTGAATTTTGTTGCACCTCCATGCTATCAAGTGTCTTTCAGATTTTGTTGCACCTCCATGCTATCAAGTGTCTTTCAGATTTTGTTGCACCTCCATGCTATCAAGTGTCTTTTAGATTTTGTTGCACCTCCATGCTATCAAGTGCCTCTGGATTTTGTTGCACCTCCATGCTATCAAGTGTCTTTGAGATTTTGTTGCACCTCCATGCTCTCAAGTGTCATGAGATTTTGTTGCACCTCCATGCTATCAAATGTCTTTCAGATTTTGATGCACCTCCATGCTATCATCATCATCATCGTCCTCACCTCCCTCTACAAGATTGATCGTGACCCCCTTTTTGCATACACTGATCAGTGAACCATCATGTGTCCCGTCCACCATTTTGCTGGTCTCTATACACCCCATCCTGTTACAGAGATATGGAGGGAATTCTTCCTGGATATGGCCATTTGTTAATGATAAGCTATGTGGTGTATGCTCACCTTGCATCTTTCTTCATCGTGTGGGTTTGCAACCCCTCCTCCCTCCCTCTGTAGGCGCGGTCTGGTCAAGCTCGTGGACGGCTTCGAGCTTGGGACCATCTCGTGGGCGACATTCCAGGCAAAGGTGAAGCTACTGCACCAGAACAGGATGGGAGCACCCGAGCTGCGGCGTAAAGGAGATACGCCCAAAACTGAGGAGAATTTCTACGCGAATCCATACCCGGAGTGCATCTGTCAGTGATCACATGGAAAAGCTCTAAAAAACCCTAACCCTCACCCTCACAGTCACCCCCTTTCCCCTTTCTGCAATGCAAACGATCCTGATCGTTGTTCGTCAAAGTCAACTTCCCAGGGATTGAACATGTAAATATGAGGCAGTCCATGGTCGAGCACCTCAGACAAAAATCCCTTGCTAGACTTTGCACATCCATGTATCATATGCAGTGGAATAAGATGGTTCACAGACATGATGAATCCCATGATTATCACCACTTTTGTGCCTATACAAAGAGCCTCTAGGTTCTTGAGCTTCTGGCAGGAAGATGTACATCTGTGGTTACAAAAAATGCATTTATCAAGTGTAATATTTGGTATTCTGTCTCTGACATCTAAATTCATTAGATAGATTTCATTGGAGGACTAATTGGTTGATGCGGGTAAATCCAAGAGACAGGCATGATTGGCATTAACCAGCAAAAGCTAGAAATCAGATGTATCTTAATATCTCGCTTCAGCCAGTATTAATAAGAAAATATGATACAGAGTACAGAAGATGTATGCATTTATAGATCTGATTGTTCCCTATTTGGTACATTCTGGTCGGTAAAGGAATGGTACAGAGCTAAGATATGGAAGGAATCAAAATCAAACTCTTAAGGCATTTTGGTTTCAATACCAACTCAGATGCTTATATTGCTGAGCCAAGATAAAAAATCTGCCCATACTGTGGGTACCATATGACGCCTGAAAAGCCTTACCAAATAATTGATTGTGAGTTCACAGCATACCCACGCAATCCACCAACTCATTGCCACACCAAGGGAATAAATACAAGGTTAGTGAATCCAAATCATAAGAAAGATTTTTATACAAAAGAGCTGCTGAAACAACTCGTTTATCCTTGGCTACCGCCCGATTCCAGCACATACTGTTTCATGCGGTCTATCAATAAATTCCGATAATCGACTTTCACGCTGAGTACTCTGTCCAGTGTCAAGAAACCCACTACTTTGTCGTTTGCGTTTTTCGCAAAAACATAGTCTTTCTTCATTTCGAGAACCGCAACCATCCTCGCCTCGCTCTCGAGAAGCAAAGTCACTGCTCTTCCGACTGATGTATTAGCTGGAACAGTTGGGGGTGGGGCTCTCATGATGTTCCCAAGCGTCACATTCAACTGTTAACATATAACAAACAATTCTTTGCATCGCATTCAACTGTTAACATATAACAAGCAACTCCTTCTCTGTTTTTGATAGTTCGACCCTTTCTTAAATCTTTGTGCCTCACTTAAATTTTTACTGATTACTCATCTTCATTTATCTGACACACTAGGAATATACAATAAAATCTACCTCCCTAAGTAAAACACAACTTTTTCTTTCTTTTCTAATGTTTGGTGCAATATACTGCTAGGTTTGGGGGAATGTTGCCCTGGATTCGGCACAATAAATCTTTTCGATGGATGATGCTCTTTCATCAAGCCTTTCTTTTGTTCTGAAGTAGAATTTTAAATCTTTCCATAAAGAGCAGATGACCTTGATCGAACTCTAGACCCGAAACAGTTCTCAAAAATAAAGATAATAAAGGGAGTGTACCTCATAACAGTCGCGACGATGCACAACACCCACACATTTGCCTGACTCATCTACAACAGGAACCACAGGCTCCCGAAAAAACTGCATCATTACTTCCGATACCCGAGTGTTGGGTGGTGGAGCCTTCCTTTCTTCCACAGTGTACATCCATTTCGATACGGGATCACTCAGGGAAACCTATATTTGTATTTGTTTTTTCAGAAATTCTGGTGGGAAATATTTTCTCTGTCGGTGTTCTCTATTAGCAAGTTTTTTAGTTATGCCATTATCCTATACTTATGAAGATGTAGATGCCCAAAATAATTTCTGGGGTTAATGTAGTGAATCCAATTTATGCGAATTTATGAAAGCAACTAATGATGGACTTCATGAATAGTATGAAGGTTTTCAGACCCTTTTTTTTTTTGGACTCCAGCTATGTTAGTACCTTTAATGTGTTGGCACGTAAAGTGAAGGAAAGGAAAAAGAAAACCCTTTACAGACCTCTTCGCGAAGCATAAATGGTTCCAAAATGTTATAACCAACATTACACAGAAAGTTGAGCCTTATAATTGCCTGCATTGCATGTAGGGCATTTTACAATTCAGAATCATGTAGTAGTTTTGATAGCCATATCAATTATCAGTATTTAATGTCAAAGCTTACCAAGTAACCGCGGCTGCTTAATGGCAATCCTTTTTGCAAACCTTTCATTTGCCTCAAATGGTTCAATGCAAGACTTAACTATGAACAAAATATGCAAAACAGTCAAATACATCGATGAGTAAAATTCAGCTAAGTAAAATTCAGGAAACCAATGTTTGTAATGGAAACATTTCCAAATAGATAGATTGTATTAAATTAATTGTAATACAGAAATCTGAAACTTCCCTGAGGTAGGAATCACCTTTGGTAAGCTTCAGCGTTTCAAACAAAGAAATAGAACAAACGTTTCTAAGATTTAAGTGCATTTTGTAAATCTTAATTATAACAATGAAGCACTGGATTTTATTGTAATTAAGACTCTATCATATCGAACTATTACATATACTATAAACAATTAAGTACATGATAATCTTTCTTTATTATATCCGAATATATTGTCATTTATCAACAATGGTTTGAGGGATACACTTGGTAATTCTACAGAGTTCTTAACTAAATGAGTTCTAAACAAATTTTCTAAACAAATTTAGGGTACAGTAAATTCTAAACAAATTTTCTCCATAAACAAATCTACAATCTCATCTTACATTCCTCCTAATCCCGTATTGTTTTTACCTACGGTAATAGTCCAAGTCGCTTTAATCCCCTCTGAGGTCTAATGTTCTCTCGCAAATTTTATAATATATTCATAATTTTAGTTTAGGGTTTAGGGTTTAGAGTAACAGCTACCAAAAAATTTTCGTCCACATATAGTTTACTTTTTTGTTTTTCAAAAACAAGATTCTACCATTAGTGAAAAATGCCTTTTGGCTACGAGTTCACAATATTAAACATCCCCCATATTTCCAATTTTCAATAGCAGATCTCCTTCAACACCACACACACTACTCCTTATATAATATGAGCTGGATACATCCAAGGCATTGGTGAGTAATGCAAACCAACCCCCTTTCAGAGTGTACAAAAAAATGCATAAGTCCCCGTAGAACACAGAATTTGAGAAAATTAGGCCGGATAGTGGCATATCCTTACACCACGGTCAGTTTGTTAGGGTACCACTTATGGAAGATTGGCAAGGAAACGGTCACCTAGCAAGGGATTTGAGATGAGAAACTTTAATACCATTGTTATGTGGGATTCATGGAAATGCAGATGTCAATTGTTTTTCCGGAATGTCTCTACACCACCTAGGGAGCTGTACAGGCCATATAGACAGACATTATCCGTACCTTAAACGCAAAATATTATTCAATTCAGGGAATGTCTGCTAAGGTGATCAAAGAGAGGAATTTTGTGCACTATGGGGAATTCATACTTCTTTTAGAGAAAGAAATAGCTCACCTGACCGTTGTTTACTGCAGCCTCAATAAGAAGCTCATCAGCCTCAACCCGATGTTGAGGTGTGACTGGTCCGGAAGCTGCAGGTATCATTTCAGAATGAAGTTTTTCTACCACCTCGATATCACCTTTTGCAGCAAATGCCCTCATAAGAGAGAGGTAAACATGTGGTTTCGGTCGTAAATCCTTCTTTACTTTTGAAAGTTGCAGCATCTCTTCGAGCAGTGAGAGGCCTTCCTTCAAACCTGAATATCACAACAAAGAAATAGTTTTCAAAATGAAGCAGCAACTCAACCCACATATGAATAACCAAAATTTGTCACTAACCTAAATATGCATCTTTTTAGGTTAATCTAATGATGATGACTATACTGACATCAAGCAACATATCTAGATCAATGGCAAGTTAGAAGGAATTTCGCGAGGGAACCTGAAAATGTCTCTGTCATCACAAATGCATCAATAGCAACACCATAAGCAACACGGTCAACTTTACAATCCTCTGAGCTTTTCAATTCCTTTACTAAACTTGATAAACCATCATAAAGACCTTGTTGTCCGCATCCCTGGTAAGCCGACAAAATCATGTAACATGGATTTCATTATTATCAACATCTTAGCCATAAATACTTTACAGAATCACTATAATTTTGAAAGACAAAGCTTACTCATTGCAAATTGTAAATATTACTCGACCATTGTGAATAACTTGTAGGTTTAACAAGATTCCAGCCCAATTTCAGGTGTCTTATATCTCCAGTCCTAGTATGGTGTATATACATACATACATACATACATATATGAAAATGGATCATTGTTCAAATATGTATAACCTAACCTTGCATTCTAATAAATTGGTTCATGTATTGATTGATATTGACACATAAAATCTTCAGACTCTTGGTCACTAGCAAAGTAAAGCACTGAGTAACATGGATATAGCATTCCACCTACACTTAACAACGGAGAGCTGAAGAAAATATATACAATCTTCAGACTCTTGGTCACTAGAAATGTGAAGCACTGAGTAACATGGATATAGCATTTCACCTACACTTAACCAAGGAGAGCTGAAAAAGTTTGTGGTACTAATACCCGTTCTTAGAATCATACAAGATCAGCATATCCAAAGTTCACAATATACTAGAGACCAAACCACAAGTATGCATCTAACTCTAGAAGTTTCTTCTTTTGGTTCCATCTATGAAAGGACATAGAACTGATTCAGAAAACAATCAATACAGATTTATACGTTTTTTATAGTCACACATATAATTCATAAAATTATAAGTTCTATTGGAGCATGTACAACAATTTTTATGACATCTTTAATCTTCATATTCCAACTATTTAGAAGGAGACAGCATGAGTTGGGCCAGCAAAGGCGACTATTACTATATTTCACGGAAGTTGTAATTGTACCTGTATCAAAGTGGTGTACGTCACAATATCTGGAAGCAATTCAGAGGATTCAAGACGTTTAGCTGCTTCCTGGAAAGAAGAATATTTTTGATAAATGACTGTCATGCTAAAGGTGTTACCGTATCTTAAATACACCAGAGACATAATTTGCACAAGAAACACTTAAACAAATTCTCCATCCCCGCATACCTTCATCTCTCCAAATATTTGGAAAGCTTTAGACATATCCCCACCCCGTACGCACGCTAGAATCAAAGAATTGAAGGTAATCTTTTGTGGTTCTAAGCCTAATCTGTTTATATCCTCTTTCAGCTTCAATGCTTCCATAGGATTAGTAGACCGTGTATATCCCTACCTCAAAACATACACTAAATCAATAAACAGCTTTGTTAACCATGATGAATTATTCTCAGGAAATCATAATCAATCTTAACCTTGATGAGAATATTGTAAGTGAATACTGATGGCCCAGAACGATCCAATATTGTGCGATACCTACTAAGTGCTCCAAGTGCACGCATCATATCACCTGTTCATATAAATGCTTCAGGTCTAATCTTTCTGTTCAAATTTAACTAATATACACCTACATGTTGCAAAGAGAAGAATACAAGTATTTCATTGGCATACATATATAGAAGTGGATCATAGAATAGAGGATCTCTGTTAGGACTTACAAGTGTTGTGTTAGTCTTCTCATAGGCACTCATCCTGCAAACAAATCAGAGATGAGAGATAACAACAAGGATGTCTGCATGATAATACAAGGTGTATGCTAGATCAAACCCATTGTTTTGCCAACTATAGAATTCTCATACACCCTTGTCATCACCATATCTTTTCCCAAGACCAAAAACTCTTTCATCTCCATTATTCTACTGATCAGTTCTGAAAATTTTCTCATCACTCTGAGAGCTCATCCCATGTATTCGCCTAGTGAATTTGGGCTTTTTAACTCATTTCCTTCTAGTTTCAGTGATTGAGATAACGTATCAAATGTAACCTCTAAAAGAGTCTTTTAACGCCATTTTGGCCTCCTAGAGTTAGTTGCAAATTCAGCTGCTATACCTTATTATTGTGCTAGCACATTCATCACGATGTGAAGCATCCTCTGGTTTCGGACAGATGAAAGGTTCTAGGGATTCACTCACTAGAGAAGATATATCCAGGGACGAGACTGCGAGGATTCAACCATGAGGGATTCATTGATCTCATGACCTATCTAGGCACACAAAATTAATGAAAATTCAGCCCATGTACTATTATTATACTTCAACTTATCAAGAAAAATCAAAATGGAAGGTCCACTATCTACATGATTGGGATCATGGATCATTAGCATACAAGGATGCATTCAATGTGCATTCAAACTGCATCTTCCATTTGATTAGCATTTAGGGTGACTTAGCAAACCTTGACATATATATATATATATATATATATATATATGCACATACAAGAATTAACGCATGAGTTCCTCTTAAATCTCAATATGCAATGAAAAAGCTAGAACACACAGGAAAGACACACACAGAGATAGACACGCTTATAAATAAAAATATAATCCTAGGGATAAAATAAAGGCATATATGCAGGAAAAAACAATATCACCAACTATACTATAAATCTCAGTTGTCATTCCACCTTTATTATGAGATTCCCAAGCCAACAGACTGGAAGCGGAGCAATCCATATCAAATAGGAAATATTTGCTAGTCTCAAAATTATTTTATCGTACACATCCGAAACTTACCAGGAAATTCAGTTCTTCTGCCCTCCAATTTAAACATTTCATTAAGCCTTTACCATTATTCTCATGAGATTAATGGTTTAGAACTCAAAAAGAAAACTATCCATATTCAGGTAGTTCTTCAATGTCACGTTGTGATGAAATGGAAATATGTGATCCTTAACATAAAGTGCCATGGTACTACGATTTGCACAGAAATGTTTTGAGCTCACATAACCTCCAAAAGAGGAAATTTCCTAAATATTTCAATAGTTGTACAATTTTTTTCATACAGATGTCATGTTATTCATAGTTCTCATTTCAGGATTATTTCTAATTCTTTCATCTTTTTCACAGTCTCAACAGGGACTACTACTAAATTTGCAAGAAAGAGAGAGTACAGAATGATGCCTTGCATGAGGTTTTTTTAACTTAAAATCCAGAACTAGGATGGAACTAAGAATTTTTTTTTAAATTCGCATGGTTAGAACAGAACGAGAGGAATACCTGCATCAGCAAAAGCATTGAGCAAAGTGCGAACATGAACCTCAGTCAGTGTTGATCCTCCAGGCGCAGTTCCATTCTCAAGAGATTCAATAAGTTCAAAAGCATCATCAAACATTCTGCTCTCCCCCAGTCCCTGTGAGTATTACAAGGATCAAATGTAATTTCAAGTTCTGTGATCTTCTCTCAGTGATATACAAGCGGTAAAGGAAACTATGTTAGCTTTGAACATCATTGATCAAATTAACCTACATACCTTTAGTAGTATTGCGTAGGTAACATCATTCACTCCACAGTTGCCTGGTTCTAACATATTCTTAAATATTGTGTAGGCAGACAGTAGGTCCTGGCAGTGAACACAAGCGGCAAGTGCAGTATTCATCACCATTTGGTTAGGCTTGTAATTGCTCAAGATGGCATCATCAAGTATTTGAAGAGCCTGAAGGGAGATAGTAAATGGAAGGTTAGACATCACTTTTACTTGTGAATCGCATGCAAATTAGCATGAAACGACAAATAAAACTAATCACAATAATATCAAAATTTTACCAGAATATTGTATGACTTCTGCAAAGCATAAATTTTTACCGTCTTAAGTTGACGCCGCTTGGTGAGATCCAAAATCCTACGAGTGAGTGAGGAGTGTGTCTTCGACCAAAACCGTTGTGTTTTTCTATTGCTGGTTTTGTTGCTACCATCAACACTTTTTTCGGGTTGTGAGTGTTGCTTTTCTTCAGGTTGGAAGCCATAGATGGTTGAGCTCTTACACTGGTGAAATCCGATGATAAGTTAGGAGGCATGAATAAGCCTTGTGGCTGGATGTGGGTCCATCTCTGGAGACAAAATGGTGATTGATTTCTAACCGTAATGCTGTGCCAACCATTCAAAATCTGATTTTGGCTTCATAACAAACTTATCTTACTTAATTCTGCTTTCGGAGCTCTCATATTGTATCTAGGAGCAGATATTTGGATAACTATTTCTATCAGAGAGATAATAAGCACATAAACGGATAGTAAAAGTATTTTATTGCGAATTCATCAATCACTTACAGATAACATAGATACAGAAGTTTAGTTTAGAGCTAATTTCATCACAATTGCACAACACGCATTAGAGGTTTTAACTGTCACAGTCATAGAATACGCTGAACAAATTAACATTTTAGGGCTAGTTTTACCATAGATACGATCAAAATACATTTTTTAGGATGATGTCATAATACATCCCCATAACAAACCAGATTTGAAATTCATTTGTGGCTAGCCCAATCAGACAGACACAAAAGGTATATAAATAGCTTCCTTTTTGGTTAATTTTGATCATATAATCACAGAAAACATGTCAAATAAATCTTAATGTATAGTGCACTCATCATATAATCACTAACACAAGATCTAGGATGGTTGCATTTTTATAACTATTTGATGCTATGGGCTGGAGCACATGAAATAATTTTTCAATTAATGTTAATTCGACCATAAACATTACGCTAGGTAGACAGATAGATAGATATGCGCGTGTGTACGTGCGAGAAATGGCAACATTATTACATCAAAACAGATGAATTCATGGTTTGTATACATGATCAGAAAACCGCACAAGGGAGCTTCAAATTTTGGGTTTTCTTCAGACTTTGCTGCTCGTTTTTCCTAGGTCTAATCTGATCACGCACCCACAAAAAGAGCACAAGAAAAACATTCCATTGTTTAGGGTTCATTTTGAACATAGGAACTGGTTTAGAAGACCCATGGGGAGGGAGGAAGAAGCGGAGATTAGGAGTACCTCATCATTAGGGACTGGCTTTGGAGTGAGATGGAAAGAGGCAGAGTGGAAGGAGAGGGAGGAGCTGAAGCTCAGCTCTCTGCAAGCCATTACTGCATGCTTTATCCTCTTTCAATTGATCTTCAGGGTGATGCCCTGTGGCTCTTGGAGTATATCCGCAAGAGCTGTGCCCTTGCCAATCAATGGCTATGGCTTGCTTGCAAAGAAGGAAGAAAACCGGAGACCCAAATGCTTCTTAAATGCTTCTTGACAAAAATTACTGTTTTCCTTCTACTCTTGATCAAAGAACATGTCAAACATGATTGATTTGTGCCCCAAAATACATGTCAATTGTGCGTAGAATCTGCATGTCGATCGTGGCCGAAATACCCGCTGATTGTGCCCTGAATATACATGCTAATTACCTCCTTGCGACTTGTGCCAATCTTGCCCTAAGTATGCACCGATTGTGCCTTGAGTGGTGTTGTGTTGAGGCATGGTGAAGTAAGTGGTAGAATAATTAGGGCACTTGATGTTTGAATTAAGAGATGAGGATTCATTGTTGATGTTACTGATTCAAATGCGATAGATCCACTAATTGCTAGAGCCTTATACCGATGTTGGCATTAGAGCTTGTGTTGCGCGTATTGATTCTTGTTATTGTAGGAATGATCAAAGTTTTCAGCTGACTAATCCACAATTTCGTGCGATTCACGTCATTAGTGATTGGGATCAATTAATTGACATGGAATCGAGTTAATATAGCGACTACAGCAGTTCTGCTTTGGAGGACTAGTTTGAGAGTACTTGCCATGCATAGGCTCACAATCTCAACCAATGGAGGACAGACAAGCTCTTCTTCTCCAAGCGTGTTTTGAATATGTAGCTTGATTAAGCATGATTAAGTCGATAACAATGGAATTAGGAGTATGGTTTAGCATGGTTTCGCATGGTTTCGCATGGTTAGGTATGTGGAGTGTTTTTGCCATTTCAGGTTGAGCATATATTGACGACAACAACCGGCTTAGTCAGCACTAACCCACCCAAATGCCTAATTGATGTGATTATACTATTCATGATCCTTCCCAAGAAGCTTCATAACACAATGAGAACAGTCAATCCCTCAAGTTTCAAGCACACAAATTAAAAGACAGTAGAAAAATATGATCATCAAATCGTTCAACCTCGACCCAGTTCAGATTATTATCAACCTTGGTACTTTGTCGAAGCATGATTTTCTACCTAGGATGTCCACATTCATGGCTTCTCCAATTTGCCCAACAAACAATTGAATGTATTGCAGCAGGAAAAAAAATCAAAATGGAATGAGGCAGTTCGTCAAGAAAAGGGATTACATTATAACCGATGATGCTATTCTGAGTCGAAAAATCCAAAAGAATGTCCCCGATGTCAAGGAAGGTAAAATGATTTTTCTGTTCCACAAGGGATAAATAACTAGTATACATTGAAACAAGGTCAAGCGCTTGCTTAATAAGGTGCTTATTCACAAGATGCTGCAGTAATACAACACAAAAACACTGTTTCTTTTCTATGTATCCTTGTTTTTGTGCTTGTTTTCTTCCCCCAATAGAATTATAAGAAAATCAACCACCAGAGAGAAGTCTGTGTACTATGCCAGCAGTATACCTGCCTTGGTGCTCGGCGAAGGCGAGCTCGAGTTCTGAAGGAGGTTTTGTGCCATCACCCGCATAGGTTCCAGCTCCATATGGTGAGCCACCACGAAGTTCATCCAGCCCAAACATTCCGGCCCCGAACGTGTACCCCACTGGCACATACAACATTCCATGGTGCACAAGCTGTGTTATCGCACTCCACCTAGCACATTTTTTCATGACCCCGCATAGAAAGAATTAGCATTAGAAAGAACAAAGACATCTCGATCATGATGGTGAAACTAACTTCACAATGCTCTCATGCTCATGATCATGCAATGTGGGCAATTGTGTGATGGCAGGATGATCAGCTTTAATCTCATGTTTGCGATCACTAAATTGAGGTCGTTTGAAAGCATATAATCATGGGATGCAAACACGAGTCTGAAACCCAAACTTTGATGTGATTGTGATTTTATTTTAGTAATGCTAGACAAACTCTAAGAGATTCTATCCATGATTCTATCTCCTCAGGCTCTACGCCAATTGTATAATGTTCGCAATCACTAGATTGATGTCGTTTGAAAGCATATAATCATGGGATGCAAACACAAGTCTGAAACCCAAACTTTGATGTGATTGTGATTTTATTATAGTAATGCTAGACAAACTCTAAGAGATTCTATCCATGATTCTATCCTTAGGCTCAAAGCCAATTGTATAATGGGATATGGGCATGGGCACAGAAATTGGTAACTTGTACGTGATGTGATGGCTAGACATGAATACCGTGTGCCCAAGGCCACGGCCATGATAAAACCTTCGGCTTTATTATACAAGCTAAGTAGCCAAATAACCCACTTACGCCGTCGTTTCCTGACCTCCACCTTGAGTGCCAGTGCTTACAAACAAACCAGCAGGTTTGCCAGCAAGCTTTTGCGTGCGCCACAGTGATCCTGTCGAATCGAAGAAAGCCTTCATTTGTGCTGCCATCCCTCCAAAACGAGTAGGGAAGCCGAAGATGAAGGCATCTGCAGCTGGAAGTTCCTTTGCTGAAATCTCAGGGATGTTCCTACTGGTCGGAGGTGCCTCCATTCTTTTCAGTTCGCTTGCAGAAAAAGTCTCAGGGACCCTGAAGAGGTGTCCCTCCACTCCTTGGACACTATTTACTCCTCCTTTAATTCTCCTTGCCAACGCTTCGACATGACCATACATGGAGTAATATCTGCACAGTTGCAAAACCACACCACATACAGTTTACAAGGAAGCTATACATGAAACCAGATTTCTTTTTTCATTACTAATACTTATACTGCTGTTGGCAAACCACAATGCAATAATTTGAAGTGCCACCAAAATATAATATCAATTGAACTTCTTAGAAGCAATCAACGGAAAAAGTAAAATGTAAGTCTGAAGTGGAATGTCCCTGAGCTGGAGACAATTTAAGAGAGATTGTTTGAAGGATCACTTGAGGAAGCAAATTCCCTACAGCTGGTTTTGACCAAAAAACTTTGAGATAGTTGCCCATCTAGAGGGTCCAAAAAGGCCAAAAAGCCTAAGCGCCCGAAATAAATTTGGAAACAGACATTAATTAAATGAACGCTCATCTAAATGCACACGATTTTCCATTATGATAATAATAGAGTAGACAATGGTGATACTACATTCATGGAAACGCTCATGCCATGATGGACATTGCATGAAGATGATGACACATTATGAGGGCTTTTTGCCTCATAATCATCTTAAAATTCTGAGGCCTATATACTAAATATGTTCAAAATAAATCACGCACTAGCAACACAATTTTTGGAGTGTTTCCCAACATAAAATGTAGCTTTCTTCGTAATCTCTTCTAAGTCACTGGTAATGCTCATGGCGAACTTGGATATCAGAAACTTGTCATGATGGTCATGCAAATTTGGTGATTTTGATGTTTCTGAGCATTGACACGCCCCCTCTGTCATGATCAAGGTCATCTTGATCTTTGATGAAATGGACATACCATCAATTTAAGGCAAAAGGGCACTACACATGATGATAATGATGGTTCTGATCATGGCCAAGTAGAAATGGGCATGAAATGGGCAAGGACACAGGACCAGACATCAGAAATTTGTGATAATGATGATCATGATACTGATACTGATACTGATTGTCATGCAAAATGCAGATGGTCTATGTTACAGGGACTTGCACAATTCTTTATGTACAAATTTGCAACCATGGTCAGATTGATTATTACAGGGATCACACAGACACATGGAAATGGGCAAGGGCACTGACATGATGACATAGATATGGGGGAGAGAGAGAGAGCGGGATGAAATTAACCGAATCACTTACATGATATAGATCTTCAGATTTGAGGAGGAAGAGGAAGATCCAGGAGCAAGATCACGAGCAGGAGCAGAAACGGGAGCCACATCTCCCGAATGAGTGGAAGCGGGAGGTTTCGCGGAAGAGGAAGACGAGGAGAGGGCGGGCTGAGGAGCTCCACCCTCGTCGTCCCCGACCTCATCCGTGGCAATAACCTGAGGCTTTCCAGGGTCGGAGATTCGAAGCGCGGAAGGAGGAGGAGCGGAGGTCTTCTTGCCAGGTTTGCTGGGGACGCAACCTCTGCCCTTGCCCATGGATCAGAGCGATGGAGGCGATTGCAGGAGGCAGCGGGGAGGGAAGGAACGATTTGGGCGGACGCGGAGCAGGAAGGGGGAGATGGGTTCGGCTCCTTTGGGGCTGTTCCCGTCTGTGCTCGCTGCTCCTGCTCCTGCTCCTGCTCCTGCTCCTGGGAGACAGCTCAGAAAGGAAAGCATTTCTCTGCAAAAACACTCACACTCTCTGTGGGGGAAAGTGCCCACGAGTGGAAATGAAGAAGAAGGAAGAAGAAGGAAGAAGAAGAATAGGAAAGAAGAAGAAGAAGAAGAAGTAAGAAGAATAGGAAAGAAGAAGAAGAAGAAGAAGTAAGAAGAATAGGAAAGAAGAAGAAGGAAGAAGAAGAAGAAGAAGGAAGAAGGAAGAACATTAGGAAAGAATAAGAAGAAGAAGAAGAAGAAGGAAGAAGGAAGAAGAATAGGAAATAAGAAGAAGAAGAAGAAGAGGAAGAGTATCTCAGGTTAGTAATCTTGGTTAGGAGTGGTAGGAATCTTCAATGAAATGAAGGTTTGTCGGCATTTGGGTGTACCCGAGTGGTGTGGATATTTCCCTGATATATCAAAGTCGGATTCTTTAGGACCGTATCAGATTGAATATATATATATATATATCGGACGCCTCAGAAGGTTCGGCATTTGCTACTCGTCTCAAAGTTGTGCGAGTTGTTGTGATTCCGATGATTTCATATTTTTTGCTTTTGTTTTTACCTTGGACGAAGAAATCACCTGATCGGTTGGCTTGTGCTCTTAGGTATTTATACATTACAGAAGAAAGAGTCTAAATTTGGTATCAATTGGGTTTCATGGCTTTATATATGTACCTCGCAACATTTATGAGGAGCGGGTTTCCTAAATTTAGAAGATCATATGGATGCTCGAAAGTTTAGCCTCTTGAAAGATATGTGTTCAAGTTTTCGACCGTAAGTAAAGATCATTTGTTATTTTTTGGAGAAGGTGGGGATACAACATGGTAAGACAAAAATTGCAACTTCATGGTGGCATATTATGAATAGCACTCAATTATCATTTAAATGTTTAGAAACTACTATTGTTCAACATTTACTAGTCTCTTGACAAAAAAGCTTGAAGTTGTTTAGTTGGAAACCACCAGGATATATAAAAAGATTTTAACTCTTAGCTAGCAAAGGTAATAGAATCTTCAAGATTATTACACTGGGATGAAAAATATAGCTTAAAGTCAAAGTTCAATTGAATGGCAAAGCTTAGTTTGTTAATCGTGAAGGATGGTATTTTAGAGTCACAGAGGCACATTATGTTTTTCGAACTGTAAGAAGTAGATTTTATATCCCTCCTAAATATGGTTAGATTTGACAATCAATATTAGAATTGCCTATTTTATCATCATCGATTTGATGGTGAAGGAACCTTGGAATGATGAACTTTTTTATAACAATAAATCACTATTTGCAATAAACACTAATGATGTTTATCAGAAGTTAATTGAAGATGGAGCTTAGGTATAACAAGAAATCACTATTTAAAGTGAGCACTAATTATGTTTATCATAAGCTAATTGAAAATAGAGCTTGGGTATAAGAAGAAATCACTATTTAAAGTGAACACTAATGATGTTTATCATAAGCTAGGTGAAGATAGAGCTTTAGTACATGACAAGGTTTTAAATATATAAAACGTTACCCGTAGAGGTGAACAATGTTTTAAAATTTTAGATACTAAACGGAAGTCTAATTTTACTTTTCATGCAAAGGTGTTTCTTTGGCGTATTATGGTTATTAGGTTACTTTTAACTATGACTTTAAAATAACAACACATTTCCAATGATATATGTGTATTCTATACGACGATTAATAAAAATTTTAAGCACAAGTTTATATCTTGCAATGCTGCTAAAGGTATATTGATGGTCATATCACAATTATGGTGAGGGTCATTAAATAGAGATAGTTTATCACCTTCTCAATGGGTTTTCATTTAAGATAATAGAGTTTTACTAACCTGAGCGTAAAAGGTTGTGCTCGATTATCTAAAGTACTTGGGCCTGTGATATATTTGGAACTAATAGGATAATTTATTATTTAATTAGCTTTGTGAAAGCATTTCTCTGCAAACACTCTCTAAAGAAAGGTGCCCACCAATGTAGAAGAGGGGAGTCCAAACCCTAAACCCTAAACCTAACGAAGCAACGAAGCTCTGTCTGGAAGAAGCTTGTTTGCTAGGCTCCCAATCGTCTACGACCAGAATCTTGACTTGACACCTCATCGAGTTGTCCAAGATTCCTGGCATGCGGCGATCGAGACCCTCGGCCACTGCCCTCGGGATGCGGTAGAGATTCCAGGCTTCCATCAAGCTGCACAATCTCAATTCTCCTCTGATCCGACCGTTCCAGATTCAGCTTGAAAACCTGGGGATCGATTCCAAACAGGGCTTCGTTCCCCCTGGAATCTGTTGTCCCATGCGATCAGTTCCCTGGATACTAATATGGTCAATATGTCTTATTTCTGAAATCGGTCACGTATCTCCTTGGGATCGGCTTGATTAACGGCCACATCACGCCTCGAAACAAGGCATGTCAACATCGACATTGACACTGACATCGACATCGACATCAACCAGACATGCATGCATGGATGCATGTCCTTGTTTTTTTGACAGTGTAATAATTGGGATTCCTATGCATTTTTGTCTCACCAAATGGGGTAAAAGCAAGGCCACAGCAACATTATACATACATAGCCTTTAGAAGCACAGAAAGCCATACATATAGTACATTTTTCAACCATGTATGTATGTATGCATGTGTCACCATCCATATCATCATCTTGGTAGATGTGGCATGCATCATCAGCTTTCTGCATGATGTCGATGCATGTTAGAAGCATGCATGGATGTATGTATGTGTGGATTATGGGTATCGAATGCCTCGCGACTCATGTTGCATGGCTGTCGTGGCCAGCTATACATACATGCACACATACATACATACACACAAGCACACAAACATACATGCATACATACATACATGCATGCATGTGGATCCTCATCCTCATGGAATGCAATGATAGTTCTTGTGCATCTGTGCGTGATACGGATCGGAAAGAAAAAAACGCCAGTTCTGAAAGGCCAGCTGGTGCCAACTGGCTCCCCCATCTGGCCCAGGAGACTGTAATGAGATGCGTATCTAAGTTATCCACACTATTACAAATAGCCTAGAGGGGGCTAATCACAACGATGTCCTAGAGAGACAGAGGCAGAGACGGAGAGATGGAGTTGTGGGGTTCCTACTGCTTCTGTTCGTTTCAACTCAGACTGCAGGAACTGTTTGTCGACTTTGTCTTCTTCCATCCATTTCTTCCGTTCCTCCATCTCGACGATAGTGCATCGAGATTCGACAACGTGTTGATCGTATGCACGGAAACGCCCTACTGTCTTGACCAATCTGCACAACGACTGTGTTTTTGAATCATGTGCCAATAATAATGTTCTGAGACGACTTCATCGCTCTCGACACATGGCGAGGGGATTGCAGAGATGGACGGTTCTCAAGTCCCTTTGGGGATTCCCGAATGATCAGGGCCATCTATTGTCTTTCTTTTTTGTTTTTGTTTTTAGAAAATAGAAAATATAAACAAAAATAAATAAGTTTTCAAGCATACTACAAGTTAATAAAAGTATTTTCTATATCCGCAAAATGTATAAGAAATAGACAAGAGATTTTCAAATGAATGTTATCGGTATACTCGCGGAGAAGGAAAAAGTCATTGTGGCTGCTTATAATTAATCGCTCTTACTCATGATTTTGTCTTTTTTATTCATATTAATTCACGTGATTAAGTCGTCCGTCTTCGTGATGATCTCACTCTGCAAAGCCTCTTTATGGTCATATGTAGATAGCAATGAGGGCTAAAAACAAGGCCATGACCGAGAACATATAATTGCTCTGTTAATTTGCTTTTCTTATGATATTACAAAGTTCAATTTATTTCTTCATTCTCTTCTGACATGGAGAACTACGAAAAACACCTAACAAAATGATAAATTACATTTAACACGTAGCTTAAGGAATTAACTCTCAATTAATTCATTCATAACGAATTGATTAGCATTGATTAGACCTAAGAACTATAGCGAGAGAATCAATTAGGAAACAACAATAGGAAGTAAGGAGCGATTAACAATGAGCAGGAGGAGGATTACCAATCAATGAACATGAGAAGACATTTATCGGATGTGATTAGTTAGAGAATGATAGAATCTGTTAATAGGAAGCAAAGCATCAAATAGCAATAGCACGCGAAGGAATAAAATCAACTTAGTGGGAAGCGATTAGGAATAGACTCAATTAAGCTTCCACTAACAAAACAAATTGGATGCTAAATTTTTAGTCAACGATGGGAATCGACATCGATTTAAAACGTTTGATTTTAGTATGCGTTAAAATGTAACTTAATAAGGTAAATTTCCCCTTTCTTCATAACACAATTTCCCATGCCGTTAAACTGAATTAATCTTGATATACTCGACGAACGCCCATTTTCTACATAGGTCCTCATTTAGTGTTTCGTAATGTTCCAAAGCATTTTGAAGAATTCAAGGTTTTCGTTGACAAGTCTGGCAACTTCTGGAACGTTCCCAAAACTGTGCAGCACAAAGAAATAATCGCAAGTAGAAACCATTTCCCGGAGAAGCCGAGATCAAAAGAAGAATCTATTAGCATCGGTAGCAAAAAATCTTGGAGAATTAGGCGAAGATCGATCGAGGATTCACGAGACGGGATGCCGTTCGTGGCTCGAAACGCCATAAGAAGGAAAGGCAAAAAAAGAGTAGAAGCACAGGAACCGAATCTTGCACCGATGCGAGCTGGGAATCATGTCCACGACCAAAGTCGTAGGTCCATGGCAAGGCGCCCTAAAACCCTAAACCCTAAACCCTAAACCCTACAGCATCAGAGTCGTAGGTCCGTGGGAAGGAACCCTAAACCCTAAACCCTCAAACCCTAATTAAACCCTAATTAAACCCTAAACCCGGAACCCTCAGCCTTTAACCCCAAACCCTAAACCGTTCACAAACCTTACACCTTAGACCCTAGCCCTTGAACCTTGAACCCTAAACCCTAAACACAGAGCCCTAAACCCTATAAACGCTAATAAACTGAGAGCCCTGAACCCTAAACCTTGATAAACCTAGAGCCATGAACTCTAAACCCTAATAAAACCCAGAGCCCTTGACTCTAAACCCAAGACCCCGAACCTTAAACCCCGAACCCTAAAGCCTATAAACCTTGAACCGTAAATCCAAAATCCCGAGCCCTGAGCCCGGAACCCGGTACACTGAACCTTAAACCCTAAACACTAAACCCTAAACCCTGAGCCCGGAACGCTAGACCCCGAACCCCGAACTTGGAAGCCTGACCCTAAGCACTAAACCCTAAACCCTGACCCCGGAACCCTAAACCCTGACCCCGGAACCCTAAACCCCGAACCCCGAACTTGGAACCCTAAACCCCGAACCCCAAACCCTAAACCCTAAACCCAAAACCCAAAACCCAAAACCCAAAACCCAAAACCCAAAACCCAAAACCCAAAACCCAAAACCCTAAACCCT